>LPNX010961411.1:771126-816325 GCA_001517045.1 Pseudotsuga menziesii | reverse complement strand
AAATGCACATGTAGTAGCCTGTGCTAATGCTGCACAACTGAACCAATGTACTCACTCCTAATTACCACTATTCATCATTGTACTATATAATTCCATATCTTCACACATTGTGTTTTCATCATACATCACTGAGTATCACTGTGTAAACATCACTGAGCATATCAAACTGAGCACATCATGTGTAAACATACCTTGAACTTGAGCTGTGTATGTCAGAGGCAAACTCAGACTTTTTACCTTGTTGCTGGGCTGTGTATGTCCAAGATGAGAACCAAACTGTGTACCTGTGTGTGCTTGAAATTAAGACTCAAACTCAGCCTACAAAAGTGGAGCTGTAAAGGTCTGGAATGAGTGAATAAAAAAGATCAAGTAATTTGTTTTCTCTGTTATGTTCAGGAATCTTCCCAGCTGCTTCAGTAACAAAACTCGTCTTAAAACAACTTCAAATGCATCTTCCCTGTCATGGACGCATCTCCAGGCTGAAACATTTTTCCCGAAATGCTTGGGCGTTTGTGTCTTCGATAGAACTTCTATTCTTCGACTTCTAGGGAAAAATCGCAGAAAACAAATTCTGTTCTGCTTATTTGTAATCTCTGCACTTTTGCAATTAGGGCTTTTCTGGGCCGATTCTTTGTTTCTGAAACTAGAGCACATCGCAACGTTACACAAAGCTTGGTTATATACGATGGTGTATTGACTCTAACTGAGACCTCCTGCCTGGGAATGATGGATGATAAACTGGTAAACACATATAATCACCCCCTGTTCACGTCAAACTCATGCAATGTGGCTGAGAGCTTCCACTAGAGAGCCCGTGAACTTCCAAATGTCCTCTGCTTGTAGACAAGTATCGTATTGCACCTGCTAGGATTCTAGCACAACCCTTGTTGCATCAATAACAATTTGTCCATTTACATAATGCCGCCGGCACACTGGCATGTAAATGTCTGCACCACCAACGACTTCAGGTTTTGTATCTCCTGTTTTACTAAATGTAAATGATGCGGCCTTACCACATAGCTCACAACGTGATTTCAATTTAACTACGAAATTGGCTAAGGGTATTAACTCAAGAGCTGATCCAAAGCTCTTCCTCAAATAATTCCCATCAAGGCCAGCAATAATTACAATTTTCCCATCTTTATCAGTTGCTACCTGACAAAAACTATACAGGTCTTTGAAGAACTGTGCTTCATCAATACCGATCACATCTAACAGCTTGTATGCCGTGAATTAAAAAACTGTGTATGCCGTGAATTTCCAGAAAACTGTATGTGCCTTGAATTTCCACAAACTGTTTGTGCCGTGAATTTCCAAATTAGAGAGAGTCTTCAAGAATTTTGCACTTTACTCCTGCGGCTCCTCAGTCTATTAGCTTCATTCGAAAATCAGGTATATCACATTTAAAAGTTCTTCTACCTCTTGTTGCGGCTATCTTCCTTTCTCACCACCGAAAATCAGAGCTTAAAAGATCTTCACATTTTTTTGATGTCATATGTTCATATATTTATATGACACAATTAGATAATTGGTTTCCTTAATTTACTGAGTATATTTTTCATTTTTTATTTTGATGAACATTTTCCTTATTTTAATGAATTTATTATTGAATAAAAAATTATTTTTAAAAATTTAAAATTTTTTATTATTATTTATTAAACTATTTTAAAAAATAATTATTTTATTTATTAAAACTCTTTAAAGTTTGACTTTAGACTTTTCCATGTTTTAATGAAATTTTTTTTTATCTATTCAACTATTTTAAAATGTTTTATTTATTAAAACCTCTTTTTTTAATATTTGATTCATTAACAAAACTTTTTAATTAAAAACTTTATTTATTAACCTTAATATTTTGATTAAACCAACTTGACCACTCTTCAGGAAGTTCAGGGCTTTTGCCATTGTCCCAAGGCCTCCAAGGGCTTCAGACTTGGGCTTGGACAAAGTCAAAAGGTCTCCTCTTGACACAGACAACCACAAAACAAACACTAACCCTTAGGGGCTCCACAAGGGGCACCAAGACTCAAACTCAATTGTTGGCATCAATGACCAGGCACTGTTGGCATCAATGACAACTTAATCAACAAGAATTCTCTGGACAAAATACAGAGGGAGCAAGGAAAAGATAGCAAGAATTATTTCGAACCCAGTTTCTTAAGATGCATCAATGGAAGTTTCCAAGGATTGAAGTTGGCCTTATTACATGTTCTGATGCCATGTTTAATTTAGCAAATCTTCAAGATTGATTGAACATTACTGTGAAAGAAAATTGAATGAGGAAGAAAAAATTCAATGTACAATGATCAAACAATCATGGTGAAGTTGAACAATAAAGAGGCAATAATTTGTTAGCATAACATTACTCTCATTATGATTAACATATGTGTAATACAATGATGATACAATATGAAGAATTTGAATCCATTAGGTATGATTCGAATTCACCATCTTGGACTGACTTCATTGCTAAATTACCATTGAGAGCTCACTAATCTAACTCGAGACAACTAAATCAATTAATTGAACAAGGTAGGTAGGAAAAGGTGCCTAACCTTCTTTAATAAGGGAAAAGTGGTGCTAGAATAGTCGAAAATAAACTAACTGATGCACATCAGAGGATAACTCAACACATACTAAGGTAAATTGATGGTGTGGCCCCATGGCACTAGTGGGTGGAAACATAATCCTAAGATAGGAAATGACATTTACAATATGATGGTCAAGGGAGGATTATAATTAATCCTAACAATCGTTCCACCCAAAAAGCACCGAATACATGACAAATTGCCTTTTCATATCAAAATGCAAATACAATAGACATGGTGCTCTCTATAAAGTTAGCTATGACTATGACCAAAATGGCTACTACAAGATCTCATTTTTCCTATATTTGGCTCTAATATCCACTCTCATGGTGTTGCTCAAGTATGGAACAATAGTGTAACATCAAAAGGATGGAACCCCTCTATTCTTTTAAGGACCCAATATTTAACATAGGTCAATAATCATCTAGAGTTAATTTTAGGGTTTTCGCATGCCTCAACTCTTGACTAGGGTTAGGATTTTGTACCTTATAAAATGTTCTTCAAAGTCCACAAGTGATTAGCTCCACATATGTGAGAAATGAGAGCTAACGTAGAACCCACTTGGTACCGTGGTGGTCCACTAGATAGATCAACTTAGAAGAGGCATAACTTCATACAAACTTCAACTGGAGCATTTTTTGCACCATTGGAAAGGTCTTGGTGTGTAGAATATAAAATGTCAGTCCTATATGATTTTCAAAACAAAAAATGGTATTTAAGCCCTCAAAATGACCCTAGAAGGTGTTGGATGATTTTTGACCCCAAATTTGACAAGTAAGATTTGCCCCTAAAATGGGCCTTGCAAACCAATTCCTCAAATTGTTCCAGCCAAAAGGAGCAAATAGATGACATTATATATTGATCGATTTTGTATAATGGATGGTTGGATTTTTGTATTAGCTTTGAGAAAAAGCTACAATGTGTACTTGTACTTCATCTTGAAAGTATATATGAAGTTTTCCAAGTACCGATATCTAGTGTTATTTGTGAATTTGAAGCTCCAACAATATGTTCTTTTTGCTTTACTATTTATAGTGATTTGTGTTTTGTTGATTTGACATAAATAAAAGAGAATTAATTTTTATTTAACATATAAAGGATGAATATATTGGATTGTGTTTATTACTGCTATATTTATTGTTGTTAGTACATTTTCTTATTTGGTTGTTTACTGATAAGTTTCCCTTGAAGGGTTGAAAACTTCTATCTTGATTTGATATGTTTTCTTTTTGATAGCTATGAAGCTTGCAGTTGTTAGAAATAAATTATTGTTATATTTTCAACATTGTTTTACACTTTAATTTACATTTTGTACTAAAGGTTGAAAATTCTAAAGCTAAAATAAATAAAAAGGTTAAAATTTCAATATTACATTAACTAAAGCACACAAGATTTCAGCACCATCATCAAGGCAATTGAACCTTTCTCATTTTATCATGAAACGCAATATTAAACAGTGCAGTTGCCGTTTAATTCCATAATCACATTTTAAAAGAGGCAAACTTCAAGCAATTCTATCAAGATAAATATTATAAAAAAATTCTGAAATGATTCTATCAAAGATTTTTATTTTTTATTTTTAGAAAGAAAAAAGCCTGTCCTTGTTATTCTTATAAGAATCAAAGGTCATCTTTACAATCATCCCTCTATTGGGTTACACATAGTCACAGCCTATAGGAGTTCCGCCAGGGGGAAAGGCTTATCAACAACAAAAGATCCCATCAGAAACCTGTCTCATCATGAGAGGACTGTCAACTCATCCACATCTAATGGGTGCCAAAAGGCACTGATCAGCATTCTAAAAGTGAGCACTCATACAAAACAATACACAGCAGAAGAGAAATCCCCTTTTAAAAAACTCAGAAGAGCTGATAATTATCCTGAGAAACCAATTGGTTCTCAAAAATTCCATAAATCTGCCTTTCCCTTGAGGAAAGGTGAGTGCATCTTTAGAGAGATGGTCAGCCAACCGATTGTGCTCTCGGTAAATGTGGGTGATAGACAAATCCTGAAACCTAGAGAATAGCTTTTTTGTCTCCCTGCACCAATGAACTAGATCAGTCGGGGAGAGAGCAGTGGATCCCTTCGCCCAATTGATGATTACTAATGAATCACCATATACATGGGATAGGGGGATCCCCATCATTTGGGAGGTAAGAAGAAGTGCCCATAAGCTGAGCAATTCCGCTTTGGTGTTGGTGCCATATCCGACCCCCAGCGAGAACTCCAAATGGTGGCAATCATTTAGAAAAATGCAAAAACCCACACCAGCTAACATACAATTTGATGTGCCATCAATGAAACCATAGGGGTAAATCTTGGATGGGGCCTTCCCCAGTGTTCTGCATGTTTTTTTCCCCATGGCAGGCAGAAAAGAAGGATTATGAACAGTAGAAATAATTTGGCGAACAATACTGAAGATATTCCTGCCTTTGCCTTCAAAGATAATCTGGTTGCGTGCCTTCCATACAGTCCACATCATGTGGAATGGAAGCATTTGGAGGGACGAGCTTCTTGACAGCGTCTCCATCCAATTAATTAACATATCAACGAGAGGAACATTAGGAGAAAAAGCAGGTAAATTTAAATGATCACAAACCTGTTCTGCCACCGTTTTCCAAACAGCACACGAAGAGAAGAGGTGCTCAACAGTTTCACCATTTGCGTTGCAAAGAACACATATACCTGGGCCCAATTTGCCTTTTTTCTGCAAATTTTCCCAGGTGAGGACTCTGTTCCTGACTGCTAACCATATAAAACATGAAATTTTAATTGGCAGGGACTTATTCCATAAATAAGAGTCCACAGGTGATGTTATCGAACCCCAGGATGAGTTAACAATACAATCGTAAGCATTCCTTGCTGATATGGAGCCTGTATTCTTATTGTAAACCCAGACCAATTCATCATCACAATCTGTAAGGCGAATACCTGCTCCTGATAATCCGGCAACATAATCAGTCCACATGGAATTGAATGTACCTCCCAGGTTAAGTTCTTCTGCTGAATACCAATAATTCTGAGCATCAGTGAGAGTGTTATGAGCCTGCGCAAGAGTGCAGATATCTAAGTCCTGTAAGTAAGATCTAAGTTCATTTGGGAGATAGTAGGCAATGTGAGATCCAACAATTGGATCTGAACCAATCAAAATATTCTTACCACATCCAACCTGCCAAGCCAAATTCGAGCCCATCCAAGGGAGGGTGTGGATGAACCCTCTCCACATAACTGATACATTACGCGTGCTGAAGCTTCTATGTCTGAACCAGTCTGCCACAGATTTTAATTTAATATATTTGCAATGAAGGATTTGAAACCAAAGGCCTCTTGATGGAAGGATTCTCCAAAAAGTTTTTAAGCGAAGAGCCAAGCTGGACCAAGTAAGATTTTTAATTCCCCAGCCACCATGCTCTTTGGGCCAAGAAAGGTCCATCCAATTAGCCAGATGATATTTCCTGTTTGTGTCAGAGGATCCCCACAAGAAGTTAAAAATGACTCTTCTAAGAATCTGGAGAATGGATACAGGGAGGGGGGAAAGACCCATCCAGTACACAGGAATACTAGAAAGTACAGATTGAACAAGGATCAGTCTGCCTCCCAGCGAGAGCAACTTATAAGTCCAATGACTTATTCTTTTTTCAAATTTTTTAATAATCCAAGTCCAATCCGAAACTCTGTAACCAAGAGGTTTCAGGAAAAAACCCAAATAGGTTAAACCAGAGTGGAGAGGCTGCATTTTATAAGGAAGGCTGCCAGCAAACCTGTTCAGACAGTCATTAGAGAGATTATAAAAGAGGAAACAAGACTTGTCAAAGTTTATCCGCATACCAGAAGCTTTACAAAAAGTCTCTAAGATGACTTCAAAAGCAGACCAGTCAAGGAGGGTGCCTGATCCCAAAAGAATCACATCATCCACGAAGAGAAGGTGAGACAAGGCTAGGGAGGGAGAGAGCTGAATGCCCCGGATAAGACCATTAGTTCTGGCATCCCGAATGAGAAGACTGAGACCCTCAATGACTAGGATGAAAAGAAGAGGTGATAACGGGCAGCCTTGACGAATACCACGGGATGCTGGGAAAAAATTTGAAGGGGTTCCATTGACCAGAACCGCAAAATTTGCAGTGGAGAGACATCCCATGATCCAATTCACAGTGAGGAGAGGAACACCATTTTGAATCAGGATCAGTCTAACAAAGGTCCAATCAACACGGTCAAATGCCTTCGAGAGGTCCAGTTTGAGAACAAAGGCACAAAGATTTCGGGTTTTCACTGAGTGAAGAACTTCTTGAACAATTCCAATGGGTTCAAAAATATGATGGTCCTTTAGGAAACCAAATTGTTCTTGGGATATTCCCTGATCCAAAAAGGGCTTTAACCTTCCAGCAATGACTTTTGCAATTAGCTTGTAAAGGAGGTTGCACAAAGAGATGGGTCTGAAGTCAGCGAAGGTTCGAGGTTTGTCAATCTTAGGGATAAGAGCAAGGAAAGTGGAGTTCAAGGATGGGGGGATGTGACCCGTGAGTCTAGTCATATCAATAGCTTTCAGTAGCAAAGGACCCAGGAGATCAAAGAAACGCAGATAGAATTCCACAGGCCACCCATCCGACCCTGGGCTGCAGTCTTTATTGAAAGATTTGAGAGAAAGTTCAATTTCTTTCAGACTGACCGGACAGCTAAGGGAAGAAGAGTGTTCAGAAGGGATTAATCTTTTAAAAAAAGAGACCACTTTTAGTTGATGAACTAGACTGGTGCCTCCATCATCCTTGAAAATGTTTGCAAAGTGATCTTTACCCATCTCTTTTAGGGAGGATTCTTCCTCAATTATGTTACCCTCCGGATCTTCTAGAGACCAGATCATATTATGTAACCGTCTTCCCGAAGCCACAGCATGAAAAAATTTAGTGTTGGAGTCACCTTGGAGTGCCCATTTGGTTCTGCTCTTTAGTTGCCAAGTAAGCTGAAGATGACTTAAGATTTTTTGTTTTTCCGCACTGAGTAACGACAAGTGTGCAGTTTGTTCTTTTGAGAGAATACCATAGGTGGGTCCTGCAAGGATGGACTCAACGGCATGATCAAGCTTGGAAGTGGTCGAGGCAAAGCTGGCAGATTTATTCTTCGTCCACCTCTTAGTGGCAGATTTAAGATTGCGAAGAATGAGACAAAGGTTTTCAACATCAGAGAGAGAGTCAGCATTCGAAAAGGAGGTCCACTAGCTATTAAACCACTCAATGAAATCAGTGTCCTCCAGCCATGAACGATTGAACTTAAATGGGTAGTCAAAGGGACCTCTCGGAGGGCTCCATTGAACCTTGTCATCCAATATCATAAATGTTAAAATTAGCTTTTACCTTCTTATTATCTTCCAATACAAAAATTGAGTACTCTTGCAACGCGCCCACTACACTATCTTTTAAGGGGAATCTTCAATTTCTTCTTCACGAGGCTTTAGCTAATATAGAGAGACAACACAAGCATTCTTCTACTACTATTTATTGTTATATCTTAGACAAGAAAATAATAATATTTCCTGATACATAATTGTGCAAACACAATTTTCTGAGCCATTCAAACTCAGTGATTTCCTATCACGCTCTTTATCCGTGTGTTGTAAGAAATATGTGATTCTTTTGTAACGAGTTTCATTAGTTTAGACATCTTGAGCGCCACAAATGAAAATAAATATAAATGTAATCACACCCAAACTATAAAAGTACATCCGTACAACAAATATATATCGGGTCTGAAATTTTCACGGAAAGACTTTTAATACAATCACTAACACTGAAAGAAGTTTGGCTTATATACAAATAGAAACTATATTTATTAGAGGGTTATCTTGCCAAGATCCCCAACAAATTCGAATAAAGAATGTGTTCATTACCAATATAGTTGGCGAGAACCCAAACAAATCGCATCCAAGCAGACTCCACTAGATAATCAGAGTGGATATCTTACATGAATAAAGTTCTCTACATATTTTTTTGCCTAAGTAACTCCTCCAAACTATGAAGACATTGAGGGCAAAAGGTCAACGAGAGACGATTAGAGAAGAATTGGAAGAAAAAGAATTCGCATAAACTCGGTTCTTCCGATTGAAATGCCAATAATTAAAATTGTTATATGTATCTTCGGAATCAACCTGGAAAATAGAAGGCTAATTTCATCAAGTCCAACATCGTTGAAAGTTCACAAAGATGAATGTCACAACAGCAATCTGCCATGGATAGTGGAAGTTTTGATATTTTAATACTTGGAATTTGCCAGCATGAAAACACTGTAACTAAACAAAATAATTCCTAGAGATGGAAAATTTTCACTTCTCTTTGCTGCCTACCTGCTTAGAAGGCATATAGATTTGCTTCCTGCTGAAGTGTTCGACATACTTTCAGAATAATATTTACTGCCAGTTGACAACGTTGTTGAACCTGAAGCTATGCAATTTGCAATCCTTGTGATGACTATTTCTTTAAAGTTCTAAAATATAACCTAGATGCTTAGGACTGAAAAATAAAGGCAACCAGTTATTCTTACATCAGGATTTATTGTAACCATAAATCGTCAAACTTGAACTATAAATTTCTACCAGGCTTCGGTCTTTTGAAGTCCATAACATGAAGATATTTTACTTTTCAGAAGTATAGCCCAAGAGATGTCATCAAGTCTGAAGGTAGCTTGTTACTACATGTATAATGCATTCCTGACAACTTCCTGAAAATAAATTGCAATTAATGGTAGCAAATCTTAGATGACAGCATCTATTTCAACCACACAAAAATGTGTCCTTTGTATTCACAAGGTCTCAAAAACTTTGAAGTGTCACTTATTGATCAACAATTATAACCCAGAACATCTTTTAAATGTACAAATATCAGACACTGCATGAATACCTAACTGTACATCAAATGCCTTGCTTGAATCCCTCATTTGACAAGTAAAGTCAGTATGTGGGAAATCCACCATTTGACTGGAATCTCAATGACATTAACAGCCAACAACAATGCAAATGGTGCGAGGCCGTCCACTACATTCATACCCACATAGAACACGTTAAATATGGATCATGGTAAACAGTGGAATAAGCATGATCCCCAAGCGTCTTTCACAAGTATTTGCTTCTACAAAGAATTTTGCTTCCCAATCATGCAATCTTTACCAGTGGTTCACTTTCCATCAACCAGCAGAGTTTCCATGAAGAAGCGCATATTCTCGGCTGCAAGAAAGAAAAACATAGTACTTTACCACTACATTCATACCCACATAGAACATGTTAAATATGGATCTTGATAAAAAGAGGAATAAGCATGATCCCCAAGCGTCTTTCACAAGTATTTGCTTCTACCAAGAAATTTTGCTTTCCAATCATGCAATCTTTACCAGTGGTCCACTTTCTGTCAACCAGCAGAGTTTTCATGAAGAAGCACATATTCTCGGCTGCAAGAAAAAAAAACATAGTAACTTTAAAGATGACTAAAAGAGGTAAAGGCTGAAACTCAAAACTGAAGACCAGAAACAACAGAAAAAAGGAACAAAAAAGTAAGACAGGAAAATCTGGAGAAACCCAGCAAAATAAGTCCAGCAAAGCAGTTTATAAGTGTTACATCCACAAAAGATCAGCTTTCAAAATGTGTTGCATCTACAGAAAATATCACATTTTGAAACGAAATCCGGTTTTGCAGTCTACTAGAACACACAAAAAATGAAACAAAATCAAGCTAAACCTGCACCAAACTAACTAAAATATAACACGCTAACACATACATAATCCAATTGTGATAAGCCCATTTAACATGAAGCTTTTACTCATCTTCTAAGGTCAAAATTAAAGTACAAACATCCAGTAAATATGCAAGACACATATAAATAACAACAGTTAGTGAACACTTTCAAAAGCAGCAAAGCTAAAACAAGTCTCAAACAAATAATAGATGAGAGAATCTCCATATACTTTGAAGGCATGTGCAATATTTAACATGCTATGGCCATCACAATACTACCATCATACCTACTATTGCCAAACTTAATAGTATCTTTTTCAATTAGTTCATAATAACGTTGGGGTTCGAGACGATTATCCTGCACCCACAAAAATTATTTATCAGTTTTAACACACATGAAACCAAAAAGGTTACAATGCATTGTCATAGAAACAAATGTAGATGGCAAACTGTGCCAGAATGAAATTACAAGGTGCACTATTTTAGAAAGAAAAAGGGAAATCAATCACTTAGGCTTCAAACTGAAATCTTACATTTAAGTGTGTGCCATTGGTGCTTCCCAGATCCATCAAGTAGGGCCTAATGGTCAACAACCATAAGAGCTAAAAAAATGAAAAAAGCCCAAATACCAGACCAACAACAATAGACATGCCAGATCTTCACATCATTACCTTACTCGCTTTGATACTGTGCCATCAGGTTCTTCTTTCTCCACCTGTCTACAGAGAGGCTATATAGTCAGATAAAATGAAATAACAAATAAATATTTAAGTTGCTACAGAAACTCCAAATAGCCTTTCGATAAGATAGATAGGTCTCAATCTTAAATATAGAAACCATTTTGATAGAAAAGTACCTAAATTGGATGACAGCATGCTGTTTACTGCACGAAGGATGATCAGTTGGAACATCTGCCACCCTCCTTTCTCTTCCAAAGAGATAACAGCTTTGACGATGAATATAAAGAGGCTCTACACATCATTCATTCATAAATAAGTTAGACAGCTTCATGAATGCTCCAGTGCAGAAAAGAAAATGAAAACGAACAACAAACTGAAGAGGAAAAAGATGTGGATCAGTTTCATTCTATTGTTAACTAGGGGGGCACTGACAGCGTCCCATGCTTACAAGAAAATGTTTAGTCTTACTTGTGTATATATTCAAGTTGGACTCAATACTCAACAACATGCATGAAGAGAATTGTGAGAAACGAAGAGAAAAAAGTAGAGAAAATAATGTAATAGAATGGCTCTGAAAACTCCTTAAATCATTTTGGAGCCATTTGCTCGCCCTTTCATAGTTTGGAAACTTTTCTATATCATTCTAGATCATTAATTAGGTCCAAAATTGGTGAAAGATGGTTGTGGTATTGCTCAGATATAAGCTATTTTGAAATTTGAATAGGGCAGCCAAGCATGACATAGGACAAATCTGTAGGGATGTTCTCCATGAAGATTCCAGCCATACTGCTCCTGAAATCAGTCCAAATCAGCAAGAGATCAGCACTGATTTGAAGAATAAGGCAAGAAACGTCTTAAATGGTTGTCAGAGGTTTGATGACATTGTTAAGTTTTCTTAACCCAGGACCAGGCAATTAATTCCAAACAAATCCTATTATGCAGATTTAACTGAATAAAAGCACAACTGAGTTATTAACGATCTAAATTAATAAATTAGCAGAAGCATAACAAGGGAACCATAACATATTTGACACAGGTGTTTACCCTAGAAAACCCGAATGGGGAAAAACCAGCATTCAATGATTTTATTAATATAAAATCTGGGCTCCCATCCTGGGATAATGGCCCACCTAAGGATTAATACAATACAGCAAAATAGCCTAGCCTATCACACCTCAAGATCTGTCATTCAATCTTGCTGGCCGCTACTCATTTGCTGCCCTTGCTCCTTTCCTTGGACGCTACCCCTCCACACTCAGATAAAAGTCCTTCTCCACCCAAAACAATGAGATCTCAGTGTCCCACTCTGTGTGTCTTATGTGTCCTCCTCTCCATAGGATTTCTTTTATAACCTCTCAATGACCAAAACCCTAACCCTCAATCTCCAAAGTGATGGATGGCTGAGATTAGATCTCAAGCCTCACTTAAGATCAATGGTTGTGACTTAATCTTAAGTTAGACTAGACTCCTCCATGCCTGCCACCTAGCTTATGCAGAAGTATCTGTCCAAGGTTTAATCATCAACACTCCCTCTTAGTGAGGAAGGTGCTTCTCGAAGAACCACCAAGAATTGGTTCTCCCTCTGACCCCGGCACATTGTCGCACACATCATCTTGCACACTGGCATCCTTCCAACCATGTTGGTCAGCTACTCCCTAATCACTAGAAGTCACAGAATCGATGATGCAACATATCAGTGCCACAAAGTTTGGGAACTTCGTCAAAGGACCGCTTTGCCTCAATGTGCTCCTAGGAGCCTTCTCCTGCTCCTGAGCATCCATCAATGTCATCTCGTACCAAGTAGGTCTCCTGACAGAACTGGAAGGGGTTAACTCCCTCTTCCCAATTGAAGGTCGACTTCCCACACTGGAAGTCTGTGCACTCTGCTCACCCTTCACAGCCTGCTCCTTGTTCTTAGCCACTAACATCAATCCATGATTCAAGATCCCCTTGGATCCACCTACAACGTTGCCATGCAACCTATATACCATGCCTTCTTTGACACCAAGAACTCCTGATGAGTCTATGCCAAATCCCTTTGTTAGAATAAGAACCCAACCACCCTCGAAATAGATGGCGTATCCAATGTCGTCCATTGCTGAAACTAAGAACAGATTCATTTTAAGCTCCGTCTTCGAGATGGTTGAGCTAGGTTGTTTCATCAAGGGACTGGCCACCCCTTTATGTTGTCACTAGCATTGACCTTAGAAGCAGTCAGGAGGACCAGAGGATCACATCATCCAATGTGAATCTTCCTTATACGGTGATGATAAAACTTACAGTTATTGTATGGAACACTTGTGGACCACATACATTGAGAGAGAGATAAAAGGTTGTCTTCCCACCTTCTTGATTTGTGGGTAAAATGGTTGTCCTCCCACCTTGCCTTGTACCTTGTCTTGTGGTTAGAAGGGTTGTCTTCCCACCTTGTTGTGACACCTCATGTTGACTTGTGGTTAAGCCTTGTATTGGCTTGGACTTGTGTTGACCCCCTTGTTGGTCCCTTGTACTAGCACCCCCTTTTGAGTGTGTGGTACCTTAAACCTATGTTATGACGTCTTAACATTTAATTTATATTTTATAGTTGTAACCCTCCTAAATTATATGATGTCTTGACCTTTTGGATTAAACCCTTATCTCAATGACCAATTAGAAGGAGACCCTTCTAGAAGACCATTGAGAGGCTATAAAAGCTAGCCTAACCTTTCATTATGACATATCTTGAAGAAGCATCTTAGCTCTAATTTATTGTGTGACTGATCTCGAGTTTCAGCAGTCTTGTTTGGTTGATGTCAAAGGCTGATTTAGTGCTGAGCTAATCTTCTAAAGTCATCGGTTTGCTTCTTGTGGGTACCTTCAGCTGTTAGAAGCCCATTAGGGTTGTCGTCCACCTGGTTGAGGTCTGCGTTGGATTGTTTTGGGTGCTGCTAGGGCAGCCGCCACCTACTTAGACTCTTTTGGGTGCTGCTAGGGCAACCACCAACCTGCTTGGACTGTTTTGGGTGCTGCTAGGGAAACCGCCAACCTGCTTGAATTGTTTTGGGTGCAGCTATGGCAGCTGCCACCTTGCTTGGACTGTTTTGGGTGCTACTAGGGTAGTCACCACCTACTTGGATTGTTTTGGGTGTTGCTAGGGCAGTCGCTACCTTATTGGACTGTCTCTTGACTGTTTGTGTAGACCTCTACCTTATTAGACTGTCTCTTGACTGTTTGTGTGGGTCGCTACTTTGTTGGACTGTCTCTTGACTGTTTGTGTGGGACGCTACTTTGTTGGAATTGTTTCTTGGTTTGTTGTGTAGGGCACTACATATGTGGACTGGTCTGAGATATTGTTGTTTGTGTTGAGGCCATTGCTACCTATGTGAGTTGGTTTGAGGGTACTGCTACTTGTGTTACGGCTGCTACAACTTATGTGGCTGTGTTTAGGGCACCACTACTTGTGTGGAGGCTGCCACTACCTATGTGGACTGTGTTTAGGGTACGGATGCCCGTGTGTAGGTTGCCACTGCTTGTGGGGGCTGTTTGAGGGTACCTTTTGCCTCTTGGTGGTTTCCGTCCACTGTTGTAGGCTCCTTTGAGGCTGTCTTTCACTGTAGTGAGGGTCTTGTGACCGCCATTCACTATTGGACACTTGTTGACTATCTTGATTATTATTTTGGGTTTGATCTTGGATATTTTGCACTCTCTGTAAGTTGTTGCACCTTATTGACCAACCCTATTCCTCAGCACTTGTCTCTCTCTCTCAGGTTTGTCCATGCCCTCGGGTAAGGGCCAGACTTGTTCCATTTTGTTGACTTGCCTTCAAGAGGCAAAGTATGATCTAAAAGTAACTCAGGGTAAAAGGAAGGATCCTTTCATTCAAGTAAATTATTTGTTAATTAGTTTTGCATTCTTGTTAATTAGACTTTTATTATTATCACTAATGTTGTACTTGAGTTATGATTTTTCTGTGTATCTCTGCAATGGTTAAAAGTTACACAATGATCTTTAGTGAGTGTTAAAGTTGAAAGAGGTGAAAATTATTTCTTAAAAGTTTATTTTTTGTTTAAAACCCTAACTATCCTACAAATTCAACATGGTGAAGCCATTCCGAGCTATCCTCACTAACTCTGGATATGCCATTGTCTCCCCAACAGCTTCTAACTTATCACAAACCTATGTGATCTTGGTAAGATAAGAAGCTATTGAATATGATCTACACATCTAGGTGCTCTTGAGTTCCTCCCTCAACACCATCTTCCTGTTGTGGTTGACATTCTGATATAATTTTGTCAGAGGCTCCCATATTTCCCTAGTTGACTTCTTCTCAAATATGTGAGGGATCAAATGATCCCTCACCACATCTAAGATGATCCTCATGGCTTTCATGTCCTCCAAATTATGAGCGGTAAAGTCCTTTGGATCCATCAGTGGGGTCACTGTTGTGTTAGCAAACTCCACAACCCATTCTCCATGATAACCAACATGACCCTCGCCTCCCAAGGACTGTAGTTGGATGCACCCTCCAAATTGTCTTCATAACTCAAACCAGTTGCGGCCATCACCAAATCAAAAATCTAACAAGGAATTTACCTAAAATATGTGCCCATACTTTCTTGCTCGAATCTGCTTCCCACTACCCAGATCTATGCCCATTACCCAAGTTTTTTGTAATCTGACTGACTGATTTTTTTGGGTTTTCTAGGGATGCCCAAGTCCTGCACTTCCCAATGGCTTTGTTGGGCCTGCCTACGGCTCTTCTGGGTTGCTTGACGACTGCCCTGCTTTCCTGGCCTACTCGGCTATGAACTACTTGTTGTTGGAGACCCTGCTAGCCTGTGGCTCAACTGTTGACTGCTTGGTGATTGTAGTTGTTGACTAGCGCATGTGGTTGTCCACCCCTTCTCTACGAACAAGCCCTACACCCGCCCACTCCTTTCGCTTTCTTCTCCCACAGATCTGCGCAATCACCCAACCGCCTCTCGTTTGTTGCGTCCCTACTTCTAGCACAACAATTTGTGGCTGATGTTGTCAGTTGGCACCACCACCATTGGATCCACTGCTACCTCTATCCCACACTTCCGCCACCAACTCTCTCCTATGGATAATGTAGCACCCACGATTTCGCCCTACTTGGGCGTGAAAGTTGTTGCTCCTAGCTCACACCTTCGTTTGCTCCACTGCCTCCCATGTGACTATCCTGTAACTCGTAGGTTTGTACAGTAGTCATACATCCCTTTTTTGTTTTTTTTTGTTTTTTGTGTAAACACTTGTCAAATAATTTCCTTTCAAAGTTTCGACAACTTTGATACCATGTTAAGTTTTCTTAACCCAACACCCGACAATTAATTCCTAGTAAAACCCATTACGCAGATTTAACTGCATAAATGCACAACTAGGTTATTAACCATCTAAATGAATAAATCAGCAGAAGCATAACAAAGAAACCATAACACATTTAACACAAGTGTTTACCCTCAAAAACCCCAGTTGGGAAAAACTAACATTCAATGATTTTATTGTGATGAAATTCAAGCTCCCATCCTGGGATAATGGCCAACCTAAGGAATAATACAATACAACAAAATAGCCTAGCCTATCACACCTCAAAATCTGTCCTTCAATGTTGTTGGCTACAACTTTGTTTCCCCTTGCTCCTTTCCTCGAACCCTACCTCTGCACACTTAGATGAAACTCCTTCTCCACCTAATAGAATGAGATCTTACTATCTCACTCTGTGTGTCTTATGTGTCCTCCTCTCTTAGGCTTTCTTTTATAACATCTCAATGACCAAAACACTAACCCGCAATCTGCAAAGTGATGGATGACTGAGATTAGATCTCAAGCCTCACTTAAGATCAATCGTTATGACTTAATCTTAAGTTCATTTTTAGTCATTAGCCAACATTAAATTAATTGAGCAAAGATATATAAAAGTCACTCAATAAATTGAGCAAGTACCTAGAGAAGTAATGGACAATTTTTGCATGCCTGACACCTAGCCTATGCAGAAGTACCAGAGGAGGATGAAAGATCATTGAGAAGAGGATATAAGAAATATGATGTATGTAATTAAAGCTTTAGTCTGTTAATTTTGTACCTAGGAAAGTGTTCCCCTAGGTGACTTTACCCTTAGTCACTTAAAAGGGGAAATAAAGTGACCCTTGCATTAAATGACTTAAGTGGAACATATTAATTTGACTTTAGAGAGTAAAGTCACTTTTTGATCAATTTAAGTGGGTGAGTGAAATTAATATTTATGAGAAATAAATGTGAGCATTTAATCTCATCCATCGATCTAATCTAATCTTCACCGTTAAATTAGATGAACCCTAGGGTTCTCTCAAAAAGGCAAGGGAAGGTCATTTTCCTTACTTTTGCAGATTGAAGTGAAGGAGAGAACTGAGAGAGAAAGTTTTCATTTTTTTTTCTAAGAAAGAGAAAAAAAATTATAGCATGCAAATCGAGGGAAAGGACAACAACAGAGAGGGCACAAAAATCGAGGACATCAGCAATTATTGCTGGTCCGTACAGTCTGTATGATACAGTTTTCGAAGCAGCAGGCACGATTTTCGAAGCAGATTTCTAGGCACTATTTTTTAGAAAAAAACTTGGGCACGAATTTTGAGGTTTGTACATCGACACGAAAATCAAGGCAAAAAATAGAAAAAATATGAGTTTGATTTTTCTTGTTTGGCACGGAAAATGAGGCAGAAATCTTCTCTTCCGGGTTGAAATAAGTTGGTCTGAAAATTTCTGAGTTTTGTTGTAAATTTCTTGATAATAAAAATCTCTCTCTAACTGGTTTTCCCTTTGTGAGCTTTTCCAAGGCCATTGGCCAAAACTTTCTGAGTATTGTGTGTTGAATGGCGTGCATATTTTTTATTCTCTGTCCATGAAAAAGTGAAGTTACAGCAGTGTTATTAAGTCTGAAATTTATGTTTATTTCCAGCATTTAAATTTCTGGGTTTGCAATAAATGGAGACAATTTTTTTAATTTGTAACCAGAGGCTGAAACTTGATCTACATGGTATCAAAGCTGAGTGGGGTAGAAAACTAAATATTTGCATACTAAAAACTTTCGTGACAGTAGTACATTTTTACTGAAACTTGTTCTTTGAGAAAAATGACTTCCGTTGGGTTGAGAACTGAGGATAGGTTGGATGGGGCAGCGAACTTTCTCTCTTGAAAGGCCAAGATTTTACTTGTGTTGAGAGAGAATGACTAGTTGTGGGAGGAGGTAGTCAGAAACAATACAACAAATCCCATTGCTATTCCCGCTGCTACTGATGCAGTAGCATTTTCAGTGTTTAATAAGAAAGATATTAAAGCCATGAGGATTGTCTTGGACGCTGTTAAAGACCATGTTATACCTCACATTTCAACGAAGGATCATGCACATGAGATGTGGAGTGCTTTGACCGAATTGTTTGAGAGTTCCAATGAGAATAGGAAGATGGTTCTGAGAGAGAAACTGAAAAGTATCAAGATGGTCAAAGGAGAGGTTTGTATGGCTTATCTTACTAGGATCTCTCAGGTGAGAGATGAGCTTGCAGTTGTTGGGGTGGTTGTTATTGGTCCTGAGCTAGTGCGAACAACCTTGAATGGAGTGACAGCACCTTGGGTTGTGTTTGTACAGGGTTTGGTGGCTAGAGAGAACTTACCATCATAGGATAGGGTCTGTGATGATTTTGTTCAGGAGGAGACTCAGAGGGGTCTTCTGCAGTGCTGTGGTTCGACTAGTAGGCAGGATGAGGAGGATGTGGCATTGATAGCAAAAGGGAAGAAGAAGAATAAGAAGGGTCCAAAGAAGGGTGGGGCCAAGCAGCAAGATGGGCAGAAGAAGGATCTGAGCACTGTAAAGTGCTTTGCATGTCACAAGATGGGACACTATGTTGGGCAGTGTCCGAACAAGAAGAAGAAGCAGCAGCAGACATCAGCTTCAGCGGAGGTCGATGACTTTGCCGCGAGATTTCAGAGTGGGTTTTCACTGTGCACTGGGCATATTGAGAGAGAGGGAGCATCCATTCTCACCAATGCGAATTTTGATAAACAGAGGGAGTTTTCCCTGGTGACAGACCATTCCTACAGTGCATCTACTTCCAGGACTTGGTATATTGATAGCGGAGCCTCGAGCCACATGACAAGTGCTCATGAGATGTTCTCCAAGCTTTCACTGATAGAGACAGATGTGGAGGTGGTGTTGGGAGATGACTCAGCAGTCAGAGCTGTTGGGCGTGGGACCATTACCTTTCAGAGGGAGTCCATGAGTCCCATGGTGTTGCGAGATGTATTGTATGTACCTGGGCTGAAGAAGAACCTTGTTTCAATTACCATGATCGAGGATCAGGGTCTCAGGGTGTCCTTCCTAGATGGACACGTGCACATGTTTCCCAAGACCACGGGACCATTTGCTTCAGTTGCTATTGGAGTTAGATGCAAGAAACTGTATAGGCTCTTGTTTCAACCTCAGCATGCCTTGGCACATAGCAGCAACAGTGAGCTGTGTGAGCTTTGGCATAGGAGGACGACTCACTTGCATCATCCAGCCTTGGGGTTGTTGAGACAAATGGTTACAGGTTTACCGAAGTTCAGCACATGGCAGAGTGATGTGTGTAGGGGGTGTGCTTTGGGAAAGTACACCAAGATTGCTTTTTCGAGCAGTGATAGCAGGTCAGCAGGGGTCCTTGACTTGATACATTCAGATTTGTGCGGACCGATGTCTTCTGTTTCCTTTAGAGGATACGAGTATTATGTGACATTCATTGATGACCATTCCAGGAAGACCTGGATCTACTTTTTAAAGAGCAAGAAGTCTGGAAGTCTTGCAGAGGTTCCAAGAGTTCAAAGCTCTTGTGGAGAAGCAAACAAGGAGGAAGATCCGAGTTCTTAGATTGGATAACGAGGGTGGGTATACCTCCAAGGAGTTTGATGGATTTTGCAGACAAAAGGGTATTAGGAGACAATTGACAGTTCTGTATACTCCAGAGTAGAATGGAGTAGCAGAGAGGAAGAACAGGTCCATTGTTGGAGCAGCCAAAGCTATGTTACATGACCAGTCTCTTCCTTTCTTTCTCTAGGTTGAGGATTGCAGCACAACTGTATATCTTCAGAACAAGAGTCCCCATCGCGCCGTGGGGAACATGACACCTAAGGAGTGTTTTTCAGGCAAGAAGCTTGAAGTTAGCCATTTTCAGATATTTGGTAGTTTGACTTACTCTCATGTCTCTTCAGAGAAGAGGACAAAGTTAGAGCCCACTACAAAGAAGGGCATTTTTGTGGACTATGATGAGACTTCGAAGGCCTTCCGTATTTACCTTCCCTCTCAAAGGAAAGTGGTGGTGAGAAGGGATGTGAAGTTTAAGGAGGAGCAGGCCTTTATGAAGTCAAGAGAGTCAGAGCAGGGAGAGCAGCAGCTTCCTGCACCTCGGGTTGTTGCACAGGTTCCATTAGTGCAGCAGTCAGGATCACAGGTTTTCGGGGTTACAGGACCACACAGTGCAGGCACAGGTTCACCAGGTTCAATGGTTCAGCCAACAAAGTCTTCAGGGACAGGTGATGGGTCTACTATTACAGGTACACCGTACAGGGGATCAGGAACAGGATTACAGGCTACACCTAGTGTTGGTACACCAGCTTCAGGTTCACAGGTTACTGGGGGTACTAGCTTTGATAGTTCTTCAGATGAGGACAGACCAGTGTGAGAGCAGTCTTCAGGGAAGAAGAAGCCTAAGTGGCTTCGAGAGACTTTGAAGCAAGCTATGAAGGTTGGGACACCTAGGGATTCAGTGAGGGCCATCAAGATGCCTGACAGATTGGGCATGTTGTTGGTGGCTAGTACACGTGATTCTAAGCCTTCTACTTTTGAGGAGGCCTCCCAAAATTCGGTTTGGTGAGATGCCATGATGGACGAGTACCATTGCATAATGAAGAATGATGTCTGGGAGATAGTTCCGAGACCTGAGGGGAAGTCAGTGGTGACTTCTTGATGGCTTTACAAGCTAAAGCATGCAGCAGATGGGAGTGTGCAGAAGTACAAGGCCAGGTTTGTAGCGCGGGGGTTTTCACAGGTTGAGGGCATTGATTATGATGAGACTTTTGTGTCTGTTGCTCGGTATACTTCTATCAGGGCATTGATCTCCATTGCAGTGGAAATGGGTTGGAAGATTCATTAGATGGATTGAAGACCGCATTTCTCAATGGGATCATACAAAAAGAGATTTATGTTGAGCAGCCTCAAGGCTTCGAGATTCATGAGAGAGTCTCATGTTTGTGTTGATTTTTCTGAGTAGCATCGAGAGCCCTTCCTCTTCAGAGAATGGGACCACCTAGTCCGAGACCACGGTGAAGACTCAACCCAGTGTTGAGTGACCATTCTGTTGAATGGTAGATATCTGGTCTGGGACCATGATATAGACCTAGATCTGCCCTGGGTAGACTCAACCTAGTGTTGAGTAGACATCTGGTCCGGGACCACGATGTAGACCAGTCTGGGACTGGTAGACTCGGCCTAGTTTTGAGCAGCCATTCTCTGGGAGAATGAAGACACTATAAGCCCTAGATTGGGTCTGGGCATGTGTGTTGCACTTTGACCCTTGATCTATGGGCTTGGTGTGCTTCTCCAAGGATTAGCTACCCTTGGTTAAGTTACCCTAGTACCAAATCTAGGTGTCACACAGTGTGTGAGATAAAAGCATTAATAACTCTCTTGGTTTATGATGATGTATTTTTGAAATAAAAGAGGACCACAGGGGCACTTGGAAAAAGGCCAAAGTCAAAAGTCAAAATAAATAAAGACTTGTTGACCACTGGAAAATGATCACAAGTGGAAGTTAAAATAAATAAGGACTTCTTATAAAAGTCAAAGGAAAAATAAAAGTACCTTTTTTGGTAAAAGTGAAAGTTAAATTAGGAAAAGAATAAAAATATTATTATTTTTATTTTTCCTAATCTTGTCCACTTACAGGTGAACAAAGGCTATAAAAGAAGATCAAGTCTTCTCATTTACAATATACACTTTTGCTCTCATCGATGAAGAAGACTATCTTATGTTCAAACCCTCAGTTAGGGTTTTATCAACAAAGTCCATCTTCAGCATTTTTGCACAGCCATCTTCAGAGTTCCATTTTCTAGGTAGCCTTCTTCATTTTTCCGAGCAGTTGAGATATTTTTTTGTGAGCAGTTTTTTCCATTTTTCGGGCAACTGGACAACCTCTTCCTTCTCTCCGTGAAGCCTCTGGTTCTTTTCCGGGCAGCCATACTAGGGCTTGGCCCTTGCCCACGGGCTCTTACTAGGCACCTCGAGCAGCCTCTCAGGCTCACCCGTGAGGGTTTGGCCCACAGCCAACCCTCAAGTAACACAAGGCATGCCTTTTCAGGGCAATTGTGGCCATGGGATGCTCAGCAGCAGACCCGAAAGCCTACGTGTTGGCCCCAACAGGCTTCGGCCTGTGTACACTGCCCCTCGGGCAGATCTACAAGGCTGCTAGGCAGTGCAGATAGAGCTGCCAGATCCCGAGCAGCAGACTGGGTAGGAAAACAGATCGAACAAGACAGTTCAAGCAGCAGGCAAGCAGTTCGGGTAGGGATGTAACCGACCAACAGGTTGGGTAGCCTAAAGGTACAGTTGGGCAGTCTGAGATTTTCTAAGATAGTGTGATTTGTTTTTGCGGACAAAAGAAAAAAATTATCAGCTCGTGAAAAAGCCCTAATTGGGTAATTTTTGATTTTTGGAAATTGTGGTATGTATTTATCAGTCTGAATTTCACTGATAAAATTCTACAGTACCATGGGTAAAATTCTAGATCTAGAATTTGAGGAACTTTTTGAAAAAAAATTTAAGCCATCTCATTTACGAGATGAATTATTAATGCTTTTGAAGTTTTGTCCTTTGAAGGTTTCCCTAGTGAAAAATCTTGTGTCCATATGTGCTGATGTGATTAATGTGTTTTTTTTACTATACTGTTGAATTGTTTAAGTAGATCTGCAAATTTTAAAGTTTATGCTATTGCTAAAAATTCAACAGTTTGCAGGTTGAAGAAAGCCCTATATGGATTGAAGCAAGCTCCTACAGCCTGGTACTCCAGGATCGATTCTTACTTGCTGAGTATGGGTTTTCAGAAGAGTGAAGCAGATCCAAATCTCTACTTCATCATGGTTGGAGATGATCCGCTTATTCTTCTGCTATATTTTGATGACTTATTTATCACAGAGGCAGAGAGACCCATTGCAGCTTGCAAGAAGGATCTTGCAGCAGAGTACGAGATGACAGATATTGGGTTGATGCATTATTTTCTGGGATTGGAGGTTTGGCAGGAGCCTAGACATATTTTCGCGGTTGATATTCTGAGGAGATTCGGGATGAAGGATTGCAGGCCTATGTCGACACCGATGATCACCAACTAGAAGAAGCTACATGCTTCTTAGGGAGAGTTGATGGATCCTACTCTATACCGTCAGCTCATTGGGTCATTGATGTATCTGGTCAACACTCGACCGGATTTATGTTTTGTAGTGAACACTCTTAGTTAGTTCATGGTTGAGCCTAGGAGTGTGCATTGGGTAGCTGCAAAACATGTGTTGCGTTATCTAGCAGGGATAGTGGATTTTGGCCTGGACTACAGGAGGTCAAATGGGATCAGGTTGGTTGGCTTCATAGATTCAGATTGGGTAGGCAGTGTGGCAGACTAGAAAAGCACTTTTGGATGTTGTTTCAATTTGGGCTCGACAATAGTGTCATGGTTTAGTCGAAAGACGAAGTCTGTTGCATTCAGTTCTGCAGAGACCGAGTATATGGCAGCTAGTCAGGCCAGCTGCGAGGCCTTGTGGCTTTGCAAGTTGCTAGTTAATTTATTTGGTCAGGAGTTGAGGCCTACGGTGATCTACTGTGACAATCGATGTTGCATCCAGCTCTCTGAGAATCCAGTATTTCATGACCGATCAAAGCACATTGAGATCAGGTATCATTTCTTCCGAGATTATGTTCAGAGAGGTGCAGTATCTTTACAGTACATTTCCACTGATGAGCAGGTTGCAGACATTCTGACGAAATCTTCGGGGAGGGGCAAGTGTCTTCTTCAGGGACAAGTTGGGAGTGGTGCTAAACACCTTCCTCGGTAAGAGGGAGTGTTAATTTTGTACCGAGGAAAGTGTTCCCCTAGGTGACTTTAGCCTTAGTCACTTAAAAGGGGAAATAAAGTGACCCTTGCATTAAATGACTTAGGTGGAGCATTTAATTTGACTTTAGAGAGTAAAGTCATTTTTTGATAAATTTAAGTGGATGAGTGAAATTAATATTTATGAGAAATAAATGTGAGCATTTAATCTCATCCATCGATCTAATCTAATCTCCACCGTTAGATTAGATGAACCCTAGGGTTCTCTCAAAAAGGCAAGGGAAGGTCATTTTCCTTACTTTTGCAGATTGAAGTGAAAGAGAAAGATGAGAGAGAAAGTTTCCATTTTTTTTGTGAAAAAGAGAAAAAAAATTATTGCACGCAAATCGAGGAAAATGACAACAACAGAGAGGGCACGCAAATCAAGGAGAGGACAACAACATTTATTGCTAGACCGTACGGTACAGTTTTCGAGAAAAAAAAATCTAGGAATAGATTTCGAGGTTCGTATAGTCAGCTCATATGCTACAGTCCGTCAGCGGTACGGAAATTGAGGCAAAAAACAGCGAACACAAAAAAAAAAAAAATCTGAGTTTGATTTTTCCTATTTGGCACAGAACACAAGGCAAAAAAATAGTCTTCCGGGTTGAGATAAGTTGGTTGGAAAATTTCTGAGTTTTGCTGTAAATTTCCTGATAATAAACATCTCTCTCTAACAAGTTTTCCCCGTGTGGGTTTTTCCAAGGCTATTGGCCAAAAAAATTTGAGTACTGTGTGTTGAATGGCGTGCATTTTTTTTATTTTCTGTCCATGAAAAAGTGAAGTTACAGCAGTGTTATTAAGCTAAGTTGCATTGAAACGGATACGAGAATGGATACGGATACAGGGAGGGAAATGGATACGACAAATTTTGAAAAATGTCGGATATGATACGGGAAGGGAATGACAACAGACTTATATATATATATATATATATATATATATAAGGCCACGAGACATATATACTTTAGATTACCATTCATTAATTAGATTTAAAGGTAGTCATGTCATTTATAAAAATTAAAATTAGCAAACTCAAATATTGTCTTAAACAATATTCTTCTATCTCAAGTGCCATAGATAAGTCACCCATATTCTTCTATTTAAACAAGAACATGTCAACTACTTCTAAACATTGATTTCAAACTCTAAAATTACTTGATGGATGTATCCAAATGTTACCATCTAACAAATATTATGCTGATCACACTTCTATAAAAGTGTTTAAATTTGTGATTAAACACAATTTTTAATGCAAGTCAGAGACTCAACTATGTTGTATTTGGGTTGGTCCACTCACTGATGAGACAATCAACTAGGCAAGTGAGTCAATTGACCAACCGACTGGTTCAAAAAGTGACTAACCGACTAGCTCGTAAAGGGACTAAATTCACATGATGGTCTATGATTTGCAACCGATTTGGATATTCAAATTTGACATAATCAACCATGTTTTAAGGGGATTAATTAAGCACTCAATTATAAATAAGTGAGCTCATGTTTTAGTGCAGCTTAGGTGTGACTATGATGACATGCAATATTACATTTTATGCCATAATACTATCTCTAGACACCAATGAGTTTCCTTGGATATGTTCTTTTAGTTTTATGGTTTATCCTAATAAAAGTGCTTGAAATAAGATTGAAATATCACATGCATATCATATAGAGAACTGGCTAAATGACGCACCATCATAATTCTCTCCACAACTTAAGGATAGGGATATGAGTGTACTAGCAATGGGGTAAATAAGGCCACAGGTCAAGGGTTCATACTAATTCAAAAAGGAAAAGAAGAAAACTGAAGTTTGTTGGAAGATTATTGGAAATATGTGTTGGTTTATGTAACCCTTCATAAATTAGTACACTATTTTGTATGGCTAAAGCTACCATTTTATCATTTTTGTTATGCAAGTTGTTTTATCACATATGCAAGTGATTGGGGTTTATTTAAAACGAAGTTGTTAGGAATTGGCTAAAAAATTGGAAAAAAAAAGTCATTGTACTTCTACACTAGGTTGTGAAACTAATACTAAGTAGACAATAAAAAGTCCACAGATCAATGATTTTTTGAACCAACGGTAAGCCTCTATCAATTCTGGAAAATTACAATGAAACAAAATCAATGACATAAAATGTCAAATTACCATTCACCAGTTTATGATTAAGGTTTTGCTCTTGATTTACAAGATTTGCGGCTTTATATTTAAGTTTTGAGGTTCAATTTACGGTTAGGGTTTTATAGTTTTCCTTTGGGGTTATTTATTTGTTTATTCTCATGTCAAAAATCACTATTTCTACTCAAAAACTTGCCCTATAGTAGCTGAAACGTTTTGGAAAACTAGGAAACTGTTGGGAACGTTTCAGGAAACGATTGGAAACTCTGGAAACGACCTGGAAACATTTCTGATTTTTGGATACGGCATGGAAACGTTTCAGTGGAGTTTCCAAGACGTATCCCCTCAGTTTCAGTTTCCGAAACGGGGAACGGTGTTTCTCCTCCCCTTCCTAGAAGTTTTCGGTAACTTGGTTATTAAGTCTGAAATTTATGTTTATTTCCAGCATTTAAATTTTTGGGTTTGCAATAAACTGATACAAATTTTTTAGCTTATAACCGGAGGCTGAAACTTGTGAAAAATCTACATAGTCACTAACATTCAGCATTCATTTAAACTTCAGAATTATGTAGAAGCTCAAAGGTGATCAAAATTGGAGAGAACCATGCAAGAAACATCCTAAATGGTTTTATCAAAGATTTGACGCCATTCACATGAATGAGATTCCTGAACTGGGGGAGGATGGATGATCACAAAGAAGAGATAACAAATCTGATGTATGAAATTAAGCTATGTAGTCAAGGCACCTGTACCCAAGGGTAGGGTACATGTACCCATACAGGGTACTTGGGTATTCGTAAGGTATGTCTCCTATCGTACCCAAAACCCATGTCACAAGGTTTGGGTTCGGCGACCTTCAGGTTCGATTTGGGTTCGAATTTTTCGATGAGGTTCGACATAGGTTCGTCTATATACATTTTTCAAAATATCTATCTATCTATCTATATATATATATATAAACATAATGTTTATATATATATATATATATAAATTCCAATTTCCAGATATAAAATTTACATATTAATATGATTTAATAAACATTATAAACATATTCAATTCACATATATATGTTATAAAAATATTTAATACACATAAGTTATAATCATATTAATATAATTTAATAAACATTATAAACACGTTCAATTCGCATAGATATATTTTAAAAATATTTACCAGTTATAAGTTATAATATTTTAACCTAACACGTCAACACTAAAACGGTTCAGAAGTTACAGCCTGTCGAATGTGTGAGATAGTTATGGTCATTCTCGCTGTTTCCGGAAGCTCACTGCAGATGTGTGGTAATGATACCCGACCCTTAGATGTGTGGTAATGATAAAGGAAAGAGGCCCGAAGTAGATAGAAAGATGCGACTTTCAGAAGCAGAGACCCTGCACGAGGGAGGAGAGAATAGAATCAAGGGCAGAACTGGTTATAGGCGAACCTCGAGGGCAGAACCAGTTATAGGCGAACCTCACAGCTGAAAATGGCAAATTCGAAACCCGTGTATACTTGGCGAATTCGACATTGACGTATAGCTGGCGAATTTAATGCCGAACCTCAACAAATTCCATTTTTTTTTTGAGGTTCGCCGAATTTCGAACCTCAAGGTTCGAATTCGGTGAACCTTGTGACATAGCCCGAGACACCATTATAAAAAAAAGGGTATACTTATAACTTATAAGTGAAATGGTAAGCCTTACCCCATGTTTGGGTACTTCATAGTCATACCCCATGTTTGAGTACTACGGGGGTATGGTTGACTCAGTAAAATGCAATCCAATGGGGAAAATGTAATGACCCCCAACCAAATCTAAACTAATTTTTTGCTAACTGTGTATGGCGTCTAGTTCAGGACTTATGTCAAACACTTTGCAACACTTTCCAAATTCCACTGAATATTGTCCAAATCTGGTAGACTGATTTTGCAATGAATGTGTTTATGGTTTTGTGTTCAGCACTCATAAAACATAATTTAACTACCAAATGTGTACATAAAAAATATACATAGGTATTTAATACTGAGAAATACACTCACATCAACCAAATAATATATTTGGCAATTTGCAATTTTTTATTGCCTGTAACAGCAATACAAATAGGTGTTTAAAATAAGATTTCAAGAGTACCTTAGGGGTTGAGCTTGATTGTTTGTTACAGCTTCCTGGTAAAATGATTCATCAAATTTTATGTAACTTCCAGTCTTCCAATTGATATCTACTGAGTCTATGATTTATCAAATTTTCAATGTGAATGTTCATTGTTCAAATAATCATTGAATCTATAATTATGAATCATGATTCATAATTTATGAAGAAATCTGAAATGTGCATCTATGATGTGACTGTGACATTTTTTATAATATATATATATATATATATATATATATATATATATATATATATACAGTACCCCCGACGTACCCAAGTACCCTGTTTCAAAAAGTGGTGTCCCCGTCCCCGTACCCGTTCCCATACCCGTTCCCGTACCTTTCCTGACAACTTAGTAATTAAGCTTTATTCGCTGACATTTAGCATTCTTTTAAACTTCAGAGTTATGTAATACTAAAAGCTAAAAGGCAATAGAATATGATACCTTGATAAAGAATCAAACTTGAGTGTTGGTAGATTTACCAGAAGATAGAAATCCCATCGGTTCTAAATCAGTGTACAAGGTCAAATATAAGGGTGATGGGACACTTGACAAGAATAAAGCATGGTTGGTTGCAAATGGCTTTGCTCAACAAGAATGGGTAGACTACGAAGAGACTATCACCCCAGCTGCCACGTTGGTCACAATCAAATTAGTTCTAGCTCTTGCTACACATTTTGGTTGGAATATTTATCAAATGGATGGATGTTAAAAGCACCTTCCTCAATGATCATTTAAAACAAAAAATTTATATATGCCAAACTCAAGGGTTTCAGGTTCCCAGAAAGGAATATTTGGTATCCAAGTTTTTATTAAGGCCCTATATGGTCTCAAGCAAGCTTCTAGAGCTTGGTATGTTAAAATTCACAAGAGATAGAGGATTCAGAAGAAACATTGCAATCACTACATCAAAAGCACAAACAGCGTTGTGATTTTGGTATATATATGTTGATGACATCCTCATCACAGGTAGTGAGGCCAAAGCAATTACCAAGGTACAATCTAGATTATATTCTGCTTTTGATGGGACAAAGTCAAGACTCATACACTATTGTTTAGGTCTAGAATTTTGGAAAACTAAGTATGCAAGAGAATTGTTAGATAGGTTCAGGATGTTTGATTATAAAAATTAATCTACACCTATGGAGAAAGGATTGAAACTTGTTGGCCTTTGGGGTTATCTAAAAGTGGTCACACCATGCTTGGGGTGCTTCACATGATGTGGAGTGCATGTTGTGAATCATACATGATGTAGAGCGCATGTTGTGATGCCTACCCTTGGTCAATGTATCTTAGTGAACATACAAATTAAACATAGCTTACTCATGGATCATTATAACTTGACATGACACATATGTGGTGCACTTTCTTAGGAGGTTAGTTTCTTATGTGTCATGGTGGCATTCTCAATGAGACACGCATGAAGGGCTTAGTTGCTTACAAGGGAGGAGAACCCTTTTGGAGGAGGAGCATTGTGGCATTTAGGAGGAGGGCGTTGAGCCCTAGGTAGCATAGGATTACTTGGTTGCTTACATGGAGGCTTGTGCTTGTCTTGAGGATGATTGGGCTAAAAGAGAAAACATGGAGGTGAAGTGGACCCAGAGGATCACATGTATTAAAAGGTAGTGTTATTGAGATTGGAAGCCTTTCGATGAGATCATTGGACCTTGTTTTATGGAGTGCTCATCTTGGGACCCTTGCCTAACAGACATGCTTACCTTGGAGCTTGAAATCTGTCATCTTGGAGTTGGAGCACTTCAAATGTGGACTTAACTAGTGCTTAGTTAGGTTGTTTGAGAAATTTATTTGTGGACCTTGTCAACTTTACTATTTGTTGGTCTCCCTTACCTATTCTATATAAAGAGAGAAGACTACTTTCATTCATTATTCACATCATTCTTGTCTCAAATGTGAAAGTTCATTAGGTCTTTGTATCTTGAAGATGAACTCAGCTTGGTTCTTTGCACTTGTCTTTATGCAAGGGAGGACACTAGAGTTTGAGAAACGCAAATCCAAGTGAAGACTTGAAGTGCCAGTGTTTGAGTCCTTGTATGAGAAGGACCTAAGGTTTTTGACAAATAAAACCTAAATAAGACTTAGAGCACTTTTCTTAGAGAACTTCTGTGAGACAAGTTTGGTGAAAGATCAAGGGTAGCCTTGGCGTTGATGCTAGCTTGTCGTGGAGCGTTTGGTGTGGCTAGATTCGTAATGGTGCTTATGCTAGTTTGTTGTGGCGTCTTTGGTGTGGCTAGATTGGTGTTGGTGTTTATGCTAGTTTGTTGTGGCACCTTTGGTGTGGCTAGATAGCTTAGGGGGACGCCTCACTAGACCTTTTTATTGCTAATTAGGATTTTCTATTTGTGGTGGATGCCCTACCTAGGGTTTGGAGAGCACTAGAAAGTCCTAGCTTGTGATATTCTTGAAGGATTATCTCATAACACCTTGTGGTAAATTTGGGTCTATAGTTGTAACTTCATTCTTATGTATATGTTAGTGTGCTTTGCTGTCCAAACTTTATGTGCTTGTGGATCTGATTCTCTTAATGATATATGAAGAGATGGAACATGCTAAAATAATAATTCTGAAGGACCACAAAGAACTTTATAGCCAAGAAATTGTCCACTGACACATTTTACCATCTGTGTGCATAGCTCTCCTGCAAAGTGATATTAATATAATATACACCAATGTCTGGCCTTAACGAAATCAAATTAAGATGAAGAAAACCCATAACACTGTCAGTGCTGTTATATAAAGGTGGATAACAAATAAATTGATGGAGAGAATTACAGACAAATTAGACAAGCACAAACTAATTTTGAAAACATCTGTAATTACCAGTCTTATACTCCAGCTGGTCTTACTTCTCTTAATGATATATGCAGAGATGGAACATTAAAAAATTATAATTTGAAGTTTTGAACAACCAAAAATGGCTTCATAGACAATAAATTGTTCACTGGCACAATTTTCATCTAGGCGCATAGCTCTCCTGCCAAGTGATATCAACATAATACATACCAATGTCTTCCCTTAACCAAATCAAATCAAAAAGGAAAAAAAATCATAACACTGTCAGTGCAGTTAAATAAAGGCGGATAGCAAAGAGGTAGATGTAGAAAATTGCAGACAAATGAGACAAACATAAACAAAAATTGCAACACTTAACGTAATTACCAGTGAGGGCCTCTCCACCCTTGAAAACATAGAGACGCCATCTGATCGTTGGTTTTCGAGCATCAGGTGGTTCATTGAATAACAATGCTATACCTGTCACATATATTAGTAATTTTGTAAAATCTTAAGAGCTTATAAGTCATTCCAAAAGAAAAATTATTCTACATTTCACATTAACACCCAATTTGAGACGACCCATCACGCCTGATGTAAATATGCATATTATTAGAAAAGATGTAGACTCTCGATATTGAAACCAAGACAGATATGCTTCCACTCCTTGCATATGTAGGGAAAAGTGGCCTATATAATCACACCTTGGCTCAATGATGTATAAATCTTGAGGTAATCAGGCATTCTTTATTGTTCAGCTATGAAATACAAGATGCAATTTCTGAAAACAAATTACTTAGACACTGACATCTGGACCAAAATAAATACTAGCTGTCCTTGAAAATTGCACTATGAGACAATCACTAAAAGTTATACCAATAGAATTTTCTTACACTTTTTTATTAGTGCATGAATGCAGTTCGAAAATATGTACATCAAATCTAATTAGTTGTAATATTCAGAAGGCAGTGTTCCTCACCCCTTACTTTGTTGGTTTCTGCAGCAAGCTTCCCTGAGAGTTCAAATGAAGGTTTGACCTGCACATTCACAAATGACAAGCATTAATATAAAAACATGATATTTTACAGAACTTAGTTACATTTTAAAACCTCACTAATAAGAAAAATAGTGCATGCTTCACAAATCCTCATAAGGAAATTAAATAGATGGTAATGTCAAGATAGACCTTATCATTTTCTTTCCCTTCTAGGGCTTCTTCAGCAGCTTTCATCTTTGCTAGTGAGTCATGGGAAGGATTTTCACTCCTGTAAAACCCATGAATCAGTTACACCTCAGTATCATCCTTGCAGTTGTTACATGCATCATAAAACTACAGCATCCATACAAAAAATAATCATGTGACTTGATATAACAAAAGTAACAACTGGAAACCACCACAAAGGATGCCTATAATATACTCTATTTATATTATAGAAACCTAGAAATCCTGAATCATGCAAGAGAACAAAATAACAAAATATTGTATTACGAGTAAACTGGTGCAGAAATCACAATGGAGTTTACCTCCTTATATACCAATGTTCGCTAACCAAGGCATTTCCACTTATAAATGTAGGATAATTGCTTTACACATGATGGTGAACATTAGCCCAACCTAAAATCATAAAGTAATTTTATTACATAATAAGCCTTATAGTACTAAAAGCAAAACATACTAAACTTACTAACTAAAAACTTAAAACATGAGAACCAAAACCATTCTTCAGGAGCTTCTTCTTTGAATACAATCCATAAATCAAGTAGCTCTCCATCAAGCTGTCTCTCATACCCCTCGCAAAGGTGTAACTCCCAGTTGAATTCCTGAGTTCTCAAATTCCACCTCCCCATCACCTCCTCTTAAGGCTTATAGTACTAAAAGCAAAGCATACTAAACTTACTAACTAAAAACCTAAAACATTCTTCAGGGGCTTTTCTTTGAATACAATCCATAAATCAAGTAGCTCTCCATCAAGCTGCCTCTCATACCCCTCGCAAAGGTGTAACTCCCAGTAGAATTCCTGAGTTCTCAGATTCCACCTCCCCAAACTCCCAAATTAAATTACTGGACAGGAACCCACGTGCTTGTCTCATAACTTCATGGGGGATAACTCTTGAGATCCACACTCTCAAACTAACTCAGCAACCATCCATGATAAGTTGTATGATGTATCTATATTTGATCCCTTTCTTCAGCAAGATCATCACCACTATCAACATCTACTGATTCTTCAATAATGGCCACATGAGTTGAATGTGATTTGTCTTTGACTTTTCTCTTGAGGACATTATTAACTCGAAATCTATAGTTCCAAGTTGTAAGACCCATTTTCTTGCGGTAGTAGCATTCCATCTCCCCTTTGTCTTTGGTTTATCTGCTCCAATTGTGTCTTGATTAAAATGGTGTCTCAAGTACAGGATCACCTTCGACATCTCTTGCAGTGGTTCTCTTTCTTTAGCTAAAAGAGCAGCAATCAAATCTTCTGGAGGTTGAAAAGCTAATTGACTAAGAGTAAACATCGCATTGTTATATTGAGAAGGCATAATGTTTAGCAAAATGGCTTTGGCATCTTCTTCATCTATTGTAGCTTTGACTTCAACAAATTATCCGATGAGAGATTTCAGCTTATTTATGTGGCTAGACATAGTGATCTTTGCAGACATATTGAATCTAAATAACTGTAGTTTCAAATAAAACTTCGCATTAACTGCTTGTGCTCCAAATAACTTATTCAGATTGTCCCAAATTACCTTGGATGATTTTTCCAGGTCTATATGATGCAATTCAGAATCTGATAGGGCAAGGCAAATAATGCCTTTGGATTTATCGTCTCTGTTTTCCCATTCCAATAGTTTATTTGGATCTGTCAATAGTGTCTCAATTCCCCACAAGTTTTTAGTCATCAACTACATCTGAATTTCCACTTTCCAAGTGTGGAAACTGAACCCAAAATATTTCTCTAATGGCAATTCCATTGTTTTATAGTTAGATCTACTCACACATATACTATTTTTGCCAAAAAATGATAAAATACAATCAGAATCGTGCAAGAAATACTTAGATCTGCCACTAGTTTGTCAAGGATACTAACAAAATGGCATTTTATCGTAATAAAACAGACATGGAAAATGAAATTTTTCAATAGAAATCAGGGTGTACTAATTATAGATCTGATCTGCTAAAAAAAATGTAATTAGCACCTAACTCATATGTAAAGGACCTATGTGAAGGATGATATGGAAATCAGCTTGACTGAGATCGTACAATTGACTGTATGGATAAATCTGCTCGGTATTGAGGCATTAAAATTCCTATGGTGGCTGAAAGGTCATGCACGACGGATGACAAATTGTACAATGGCTGACAGATTTGGCAAATTAATTTGACTGTACGACAGCTGACATCATACATGTATGGCATATTTAATTTGACTGTACAACTGATTAAATTTGGTTGTACAATGACTGAAATTGGACTGAACGACTGCTCAACCGTACAGCTGATTTAATTTGGTTATAAGGCGGTTGAAATTGGACTGAATGGAGGATCAATCGCGGCAGGCAACTCAATTGTATGGCAGTCGGGTCAATCCATACAATGATTAATCTTATTAATAGGTGGTTGGATAGAAATTGCGCAACTATATGTATGGTTGTAAGGCAGATTGTACAATTTATGGATGTATTAAAAATGGCGGTTGTATGGCAAGTTGAATGTGGTAGCAGCCTCAATTCCTAATCACACCTTTTTCATTCTCTAGGTCTTCTTGTGATGTGAGAGAAGCATACACTTAGTGTACCAGACAAGGGTGCACTCCCACTCTGATACCATATTATAAAAACGTAGAAACACAAATTACAGTGGAGTCACCTGTTAAAAGTGGCAAAAAGGAAGGTCTTCTATCATTTACATGTGTCCTTGCTCCATGGAAGACATAAAACAGGAAGCCAGATTGATCATTGCCTTTATCCAAAGTTTATACTTAGGAAAAGTGCATTATGTAATCTAATTTTAATTTGACTTAATGGAGGTACTTTTATAAAGTTCAAGTGAAAAATAATTTTAAGTATAATGGCTAATCTAATCTTGGCCATTGATTTCGCCGGAGGATCTCATCCATTGATCCATAGTGAGAGTAAGCGTTTTCGCTTGGCCATTGAGTTAAAAGGAGATCGATTTGGTGGAGAGGACACACACACACAGTTGCTTTGACACACATTGTCGGAGAGAAATTTCTTGCTCATAGCTTTTAGCCAGAGAGTGAGAAAGAAAGTTTGCAGGAGAACTTTGCAGAGGGTGAGACCAAAGAACATCTAACTGGAGGTTGACAAGGCAACATAGGCAATTCGCAGAGATCATACACAGTGATGCAGGGAGGCCATACCAGTGACGCAAGCAGTTGTACACGTGACATGGGAAGTCGTACACGTGACGGAGGCAACCATACGCATGACGCAGGCAGCCGTACATGGTCGTACAAGTGACGTCAGCATCTGAATAGTGTTGCAGAGGCCGTATAGGATGACGCAAGCAGTGATGTAGAGCCGTACGATTTTGTGGGGTTTTCTCTGTGTGTTTCGGTTGCACAATTTTTCCAGGTTGCGTAAAATTGATTTCTGGATTGTATTGTTCTATATCTTGCTAATAAAAATATCTTCTCAGAAAGTTGCACCGTTTTCCCATCTTGGGTTTTTTCGGGGGTTTTCATACCCAAAAATATTGGTGTCTCTATTGATGTGATTGATGTTCTATTTTTCTGAGTATTTATTTTCTACTGCAATATTTGTGAAGAAATCCATTTGTAGTTAAAAGTAATTAATTTGGGGTTTGAATTAAAAAAAAAAATATTGTGTAACTCAAGAGTGGGTTTTAAAAAAATTTACATGGTATTAGAGCTCTTATGAGCATATCTAAGAGAAAGCAAAAGAGAAAGCAACAATATTGAATAGATCAGGGGAAGATCTATTGAAGACACAAACCTCGGGTTTTAGATCAGTCCTACGGTTGAGAGTCGAGAATTGACTCTAGGGGGTTCAGAACTTTCCTACATGGAAAGAGAGGATCGTGAGGATCCTAGATGTTAGTGATGCAGAGGAGCACATTGACTCCAAGAATGTTGCGCCCATAGATCCGAAAAAGTTGGCTAAATGGAAGAAGGTGGATTCTAGGGCCATGTTGATTATCTTGGATGAGGTAAAGGATCACATAGTCCCTCACCTTTCTGGGAAGAAGACCACATTAGAAATGTGGACGACTCTGGAAAGTCTTTATCAGAGTAAGAATGAAAACCAGAAGATGGTGCTACAGGAGAGATTGCTAAGCACCAAGATGGCCAAGGGTGAAGGAGTGGTACCTTATCTCACAAGGCTCGCACAGATCATAAACAAACTTGGAGCATTGGGCTCTAAGACTGAAGATGAGGAGCTAGTTTATATAGCCCTCAATTGCTTCTCTAAGCCCTGAGACATCTTTGTCAAAGGCGTGGTAGCTAGGAGAAGCTCACTGACTGGCAAAGATTGTGGGATGACTTTATGCAGAAAGAGATCCGTATGGGTCAAGGTTCAGGTTCATCCAGCAGTGCCCCAAATATCGTGGATGAAGAGGCTCTAGCCCTAGCAGGCAAGGGCAAGGCAAAGAAGAAGAAGGGTGGTAAGAAGAACATTGACATGTCAAAGGTCAAATGTTTCATCTGTGACTGTTAAACTAGTAGCAACAAGGAAAGTCTTCCTCCATGCATATGTTCTTGCATGCAGAAGACTTAAATTAGGAAACCAGTTGTATTTAATTTATTTTTCCTAAGTTTACTTTGGAAAATACATTAAAGTGATCTAACTTAACTTAAGTGAACCACTAGTTAAAGTGAAAGTGAAATTAAGGTTTTTGCTTTACCACTTGTTAAAGTGAAAGTGAAATTAGGGTTTTAGCTTTACCTAAAGTTATAAAAGAGAGATCAATTGGTGGAGAGAACACACACACTTGTATTCTGACAGAGACAGGATACAGACAGGGAGAGAAAGTCAGATAGAGGATTTAGCTGAGAAGACAGAGGAGCGAGCCGCAGGATCATCGAGCTTCGTACAGCTGGGCCGTACACTCACACAGGAGGGTGTTGAGGTTTAGCTGGGATTTGCCCAGTGATTCTGCCGAATACTGCATTCGCCAGGTTTGGGTGAATTTGCAGTGATTGTAAAAGTTCCATATTTTTTCATAATAAAATCTGCAAGGGTTGTGCATTAGGGAAGAACGTTAAGAGGCCCTTCCCACAGAGTGAGCACAAGTCTAAGGGGGCCTTAGACTTGGTGCATTCGAATGTTTGTGAACCCATGAGTGTCCAATCTTTCAGTGGCTACAGTTATTGCATCACATTCATTGATGACTATTCCAAGAAAACATGGATCTGTTCCCTGAATGCCAAGTTAAAAGTCTTCGAGCGGTTTCGGGTGTTCGAGACTCTCATGGAAAACCATACAAGGAAGAAGATTCGAGTATTGAGGATGGGCAACAGGGATGAGTACACCTCCAAGGAGTTCTTGGAGTTTTGTTCATTGGAGGGGATCAAAACGGAGCACACGATTCCCCATACCCCGCAGCAGAATGGAGTGACAGAGAGGAAGAACAGGACATTGGTAGGAGCATCCAAATCCATGATATGTGATCAAGGATTTCCACTATTCCTATGGGTTAAGGAATACAGGACCACAGTCTACATTCAGAACAGGTGTCCCCAAACAGCTTTGGGGAGGAAGACACCCGAGGAGGTCATCACAAGCACTAGACCAGATGTGAATCATCACGCATATTTGGGAGTGTATGTTATTGTCACATCCATGTTGATACTAGGAAGAAGCTAGACCCTTCTGGTGAGAAGGGGCTACTAGTTAGTTAGAACGAGACTTCTAAGGCATACATGGTATATATTCCGGCTCGCAAGAGGATCATTGTGAGCAAAGATGTCCAGTTTGATGAGGACAGAGCCTTACGAAGATCTATGGACTTACTAGCACAGGACCAGCCCACACAGGACTCAGGAGTCAAGTTGGAGGAGCCATAGGTACAGACACAAGACACGGGTTCTGGTAGTCAGAGGGAGTCAGGTGGACAGGATCCTTTAGTCATTCACTTAGAGGAAGAGCCGCAGCAGCATCAACAGGTAGACACTACGCCACAGCGTAATTGGTTTAGGTCCACAGTTCAGGATTCCAAGCAGGTGACTCTTCCACAAAGCTCCATGAGGCGGAGCAAACCACCATATAAACTTAGCTATATGACACTGATGATGAAGTTGATTAACTCTGAGCCTTCGAGTTTCGAGGTGGTTGCACAACATGATGTGTGGCAAGAGGCTATGTTTGAGGAGTATGACTCCATTATGAAAAACCAGGTGTGGAAGGTTGTGCACGGCCAGAAGGAAAACGAGTGGTTGGATCCAGGTGGATCTATAAGGTAAAGCATGTAGAAAATAGAAGCATGGGGAAGTACAAGGCACGCTTCGTGTCAAAGGGGTGTTCACAGAAGGAAGGTATTGACTATGAGGAGACCTTCACTCCTATCGCCAGATACTCTTCTATTCGGACTATACTCTCATTGGCAGTAGAGATGGGTTAGCGCGTTCATCGGATGGAGGTGAAGATTGCCTTCCTCAACGGAGTTATAGAGGAGGAGGTATTTATTGAGCAACACTAGGGGCTCGAGGTGGAGAACAAGGAGTCGCATGTATGCAGGTTGCAAAGAGATCTTTATGGGCTCAAGCATGCACCTCAGGCATGGTACTCGAGGATCGACAACTATCTACAGGAGATGGGTTTCCAGCGGAGTGAGTTTGACCACAACCTGTACTTCTTGTCATGTGAGGTGCCTCTTATACTGGTTTTGTATGTAGATGATCTCTTTCTTACAGGAGATGAGAGGTTGACTAACGATTGCAAGTCCACCTTGCAGTTGAGTTTGAGATGAAAGACCTTGGGTTTATGCATTACTTCCTAGGTATAATTAGTATACATATACATAGGTATAATTAGGTATAATTGGATTGGCATAATGGGATTGGTGTTTTCCTCTTGGTTCCCCTTGGCTAGCCTGCTTATTTGGGACTTTAATCAGACATGCTAGTTTGGGAGGTAACATCTTTTGGTATCATTGGTAACATGCAAATATTTCTTCTCACATCGTGACTCTATGAAGGGACGAAACGCTTGTTCCTTTGTTGATTTTGTAGGTTTTGTTGTATGTAGAGTTGAGCACATGCAACATTTTCAAGGTATTTTGAAGGCTCATCTTGGTGACTCCACGCATGATTATTTTGGTTTGGTATGAGGTATGTTCTGGTGCATTTTCAGACTTGTAATATCATTTTGAAGATCTTGAAATGAAGTTGATTTCAAAATTGAGGATGATAGTTCTTTGGCTGGGAAATGATTCCTCAACTTGATTTTTTGGGCATCCTTGGTTTTCTAAATGAGGGATATAATCTAGATGTATTTTTTATTCTACTCTATTTCATGGGTATGGTGATTCGGTAACTTTCACATTGCATCTAACAACAAAGTTGTGGTTGATTTCAATATTTTTCGAGAAGATGATTTCATGAGTATTTGTTTGCACAATAGAGGATAATGCACAAGATTGGTATGATGATTTTGGTTGCAAAGAGGTTTCTTCGACTGCAGATTTCTTCAAGAAGTTTATCCATTATTGGCATGATGAAGAAGAAGGAAATATTGAGAAGGTTATTGAAGATTTTATTGCTCTCCTTCCTAGTAGAGCACATCTTGCTTTAAAGGAAGTTAATGAGGATGCCCTTAAAGAAGCAAATGAAGAAGTACATGAAGTCTATGAAGAAGATCAAGAAGCCACTTTTAAAGATCTTGTTGAAAAGCCTCTTCATGTTCCCCTTGAAGCACATGTTAAAGACTTGGTGAGAGGTTGCATGCACCTATATTTTCTCCTCGTGAAGATGAGGGTTTGGTAAACTCTAATCTCTCTCAAATTTATGAACTTCATGTGTTACATTTCGATAATGATGAGAGTGAAAAAGTTGAAGAATTTGAAAACACTTTTGCTTCTATGTTTGAGATGATAAGGGAAACAAAGGGTATAAATTTAAAATATTTAATGAGCATGTTCAACATATCAACCATAGTAGGGATGACGAATTATGGAAATATTCTTAACCATAGCAGGTGAGAAGAGGACGCAAGAGGGATCAAACACGTAATGAGCATGAATCAGATTCTTCATATCAAGGAAGGAAAGTCTTGAGTCATATCAAGTGCTTTGCGTGCAATAAACACGGTCGGCTACCCCTCAACGTCTTCAGAGGAAGAACAAAAATGGTAAGTCACATCAGCAACAAATTGCATGGAGTGTATAGATGCTTTTATTGTGGCCAATTTCACTGCCAAGCTGGATGCCCACTTTGTCATGGTGTCTATTTTTTCAACATACACAATTTTAGAGGTTGGATGGTATGTGGACAATGGAGCTTCAAAACATATGACTTATGGCACAAAGATCTTCAGCATATTTCAAGAGCAAGAGGGAGGAATGCTCTTAAGGATGTTCTTTCCTGATTTAACAAATAGTCTGCTTTCAATTTCATTGATAATAGATTTACAGTGTTTTGTTGAGTTTGATGGTCAGCAAGTCACCATCTAAGACAGCAGCCATGGATCTGGTCGAGTCCTGGCCAATGAATGGAAGAAGGTCGACTTTATATGTAACTCACAAAGCCAACAAAACAATTATGTCAAGATGCCATGATGGAGAAGGTTTTCTTCAACCTCAAGGAGGTAGTTACAAAACTGGAATCAATGATAAAGAGTACGGAATAGTAGCAACATAATGTAGTTGACCTTGATGAGACTTTTACTCTAGTTGTTGAAGGATTATCCCCAAAAGAGGGAGTTGCCCTAAATGGGCTTATGCATGCACCACCAGTTTCGATTATCAATGAGATTGTACTCACATCGGGATATTCTGAGTTTAGGGCAGATTTCAATTCAGTATTTGATAGATCCGATATATTTGTCTTGGACACGTATACATATCAATTCATTATTGCAAGAAGTTTCAAACTCTTCATGATGTGCTGTGACAAGATTTTGACAAGTGAAGATGGCATGAAGAACAAAGAAGGTTGGCAAATTGTTGATGCAATGTTCCCTATATAAGAGGCTTTCACCTTGAAAATTTTGAAGAAAGTCCAAAGTACAAAACGAAGTAGTGATCCACAATCATTTCTTCACATTCGTTGACAGTCAATTGTTTGACCAGGCCCCACCCTCGGTAGAGGGGAGAGAATCCAGATGCAAAGGGAGTATCTTGTGTTTTCCAGATAACAATTTCATCAGTAAGACGGAGTGTTGTAATTTTAGAGCCTCAAAAAGTGTCCAATAGAGCAACATTAATGGAAATAGCGAGCAAAGAAGATCTGGGCACATGAAAAGAAGGTATGTTACAAGAGTCCAAATAGCAACCTTCATAATAGAAGCAACAAATGCACCCTCTTTCGGCAGCTACATGTACAAGTAATGAGAGCGGAAAGACATTTATGGTAGAAAGAGAGAGAGAGAGGGTGTGTGCATGCCCATCCTCAATTTAGTTCCAGTTTAGTACTTTTATATTTAAAATTTCAATTCTATTTATGAGTTTGCTAGTTAGTAATTGCATGCACAGTAAGTTCATGTGCTCTGCATGTGGAAATTTTCTGAGAATAGATAAGGCACAAATCTCTAGAAGAGAGAGATGCCTGCATCCATACTTACACTCTCCTCTGGTGGACACACCCTTTTAGGAATAGTTCTTTCATGCAAATTGAGAGCACTAATCCCAAAGCAAGGAATAGATCTAGGGTTTAAGTTTATTTCAATAAAGGCATTGTTGTGCATGTGTCCAAGTTCATTGTACCTTCACTCTATAAAGGAGAAGACAAGGGTATAGGTTTTATTCATTCAATTTTTTAATGAATGGTAGAGTTTAAAGTTTTTAGTGTAGTCCTATTTTCAACAACTCATAGCTCTTACCCTTCCATCACCTTTTTAAGGGGGGATCATTAGATAAACCAGCATAGATCCTATCAAGCACCGAGAGGCATCCAATTTCGTGAGGTGTTAATTTTTTAATGACATTTTATTTGGATTTACATTTTTATTATATGAGGGAATATGGATCCAATTTCTTGAGGTGTTAATTTTTTAATGACATTTTATTTGGATTTACATTTTTATTATATGAGGGAATATGGATCCAATTTCTTGAGGTGTTAATTTTTTAATGACATTTTATTTGGATTTACATTTTTATTATATGAGGGAATATGGATTTTTTGAATTATTTTTTATTTGGTTTTCTTTTTTTATTTTATGAGTCAACATAATAAAATTAAACACTTTTTATTTTCAGTACATAACGTGATTTCGTTACATGTAATGTTACACATCTCCCCCATACTAGGTTGTAACCACCTCGCTATTCTCGATGCACATAATGTTAGTTCATTGAGTTACATAACGTTACACATATCCCCCATACTGGGTTGTAGTACTCTCAGCGCAAAAACATACGAGCATTGTTACCATGTTCTAAACAATTTCAATAAAAAGGTTGACTATTCAATAAACATTAGTGCTCATCCCACAAGGGAGTGAATGGTCAGATAGAAGGATCAACTTTGTCGAATAAAATTAACCTCCAACAAATCTTACGTAGTATAACCAATATGGTAGGGTGTTGGATATAATGGTCACAACTAGGCAATAAAAACTTAAGATTTTTATGATAAAGTTGATGCAATCATGAGTTAATAAAGGAGTCATCAGATAATTAGGAATTCGAGAGTTATATAACTACTCTTATCTCTCCTATAATGTAATGCGACATTGTGTCGCTCAAAAATCAATCTATTCTCTCATTCTTATGTGCATTCTTGTCTACATCGATGTGTCTAAAATGTAACATAGAAGATAAGGTAAGATAAGATCATTTTATTAATGTCCAACAAAGGACCATAAAAGTAACCAATAATCAATCTATTCTCTCATTCTTATGTGCATTCTTGTCTACTTTGAAAGTTGCAAAAAAAATTCAAAAAAATGCATAAGTCCCCATTAAAGACATATTAGATTTTGTAGCTCAAAAGCTACTTCTACAATGGGGGTGTCTAGCAACGTAGAAGGGGCCGAGTGAAATTCTCTAGACAATTTCTCTAGATAGTGTCTTTCGTAATTCTTTATAGTCAATGCCAAATGGTATCAGAGGGACCATGGTATTATGTGTCCTGTGGAACTGTGTGTCCCATGGTATTGCCCATGTTATTGACATAAGGTGATGTTATAAAAGAGTCTAAGAAGAATTGTATTGTACCACAATAGTCAAGAGTGAGTGATATCTCTTGAGTAGTCATTGTCAATGTGAGTAACATCATTGATAGTGAGTGGTCAATGAGTCATTAGATTTGAGAGAATGAGTATCTCAGAAGCTTGGAGTGAGGGATTCCCTCAAGCCAAGGTTTATCTTTTCTACTGTGGGTTTGGGCATAGTTGCAGCAAGGGAGAGTCAGGAGTGATTGAGATCCGATGTGTGTATCTGGTATCTTTGTGTTGTAAATGTTGTTTTAACAAATCTGCAATAAAGACAAATTGATTGACGATTTTTCCTAGTTGGGGTTTCCAAGGACATCTTTAGTTCATGTTTTCTCTGTATTGGTTGCTTATCAGTGTTGTTAATTTTTATTTAGTTTTATGAGATTAATTAAGAATGGGGTATAAATTAGTGAATATATAGTAATTAGATTTGGTAAGCCGAAAAATTTTCACATGGTATCAAAGCGAGACGAAGAAATTCTTGCACAAGATTGTGAAACCAAAAAAGAAAATCGTACCATACGGCCACAGTACGGGCCATACAAATTCATGCACATGATTTGGTGGCTTGTAGAGTCGTAGCTGCAGAGCATCATGGTAGGGACCAAGTGTGGCTACAAGAGTTCTCGAGCAAACAACATTGGGCTAAGGCATGAGGCTCAAAACCGTCGGGGATTCAACACGGGCACTAAGTGTGTTTCAGCTGTTGAAGTCGTCGACAACCATGAGTTGATCATGATCAAGTCGCGTGAGAACTCCAAAGGATAGAGTTGGGGTTGAGCCACGTGCTCTGTAGAGCAACACAAGCAATGATGTGGACTGTTGTCGAGCATCTAAGTCAGCAAGAAACTAAGCACAAGTTGTGCAAAGGATCGATTCAACCAATGTATGGTCACAAGCTCACGGGTCGAGTGTTGGGAGGCTATCGACGTAGTGGACACAACTCGATAGACGACGAGCTAGAGGTGAGTTGGAACTCAAGCACATGAGGATCAAGCTGCAGTCCCGCTAGGCATGGAAGCTGTCAGTTGAAAGAGCTAAGTCGTGAGTGGGGGCTGATAACAGCCAGCAAAGTACATGAGCAGTCGTGTTCGAGCAATAGGACCCCGATTGAATCGCTCAAGCAAAGATGTGACACACGCAGCAAAGGAGAAGACGTGGGTAGAGAATGCAACAAGGCTACAACAAAGAGATTTGTGGTTTTGCGAACGTGGCTGCAATAAATTTGTGGTTGTGCAGATGTGGCTGCAACAAGCCATCGACGTAGGAGAGTAGATCATTGACTGGTGGAAAGTGAGAACAGCGAAAGCAAAACCTTGCAGCAGGGAAGAAGTCGTCGTAACACGGAGTAAGAGCAGGCAGTCGTCGACACTAAAAGAGAGGCAGTAGGATATCAGTCGTGGGCGGTAGCAAGCGGAAAGAAAATATGTCGCCAGCAAGAAGCCACCGTCACTAAGGCCAACAAGGTCGCTAACAGAATAGGAGTGTAGTCAGAAGAAGAGAAAAGCGGTTGTAGCAGCCAGGGAAGCCATCTTAGCCACCGACAAGCTTTGGTCAGCTCCAAGCAGGGGTAGAATTGCCCAAAACAGTCTCGAGCGAGGGCAAAGGTCACTAGTAAAATTTCGAGCATCTAGGTAGGGGCATCCCAAAAATGTTTGGTGGGCATCC
>LPNX010961411.1:707979-767119 GCA_001517045.1 Pseudotsuga menziesii | reverse complement strand
CCCTGCAGAAGTGAAGAAATCCTCAGATTTTTTCAAGGTATAATTATGTACACTTCATGTACATGGAGTTGCCACCTAGTCGAAATAGGTGGGCAACAGGGTCTTCTAGTTCAGAGGGAGCAGCTGCAACAGTCGAGGATGTGTTTGATCCTGGAAGGTGGTGTCTCCAAAAGTACCTTCCTCGCTAAGAGGGAGTGTAAGATTTTGTAGCTCATAAGGTACTTCTACAATTGGGGGTGTCTAGCAACGTAGAAAGGGTTGAGTGAAACTCTCTAGACAGTCTTGTAATAGTGTCTTTTGTAATTTTTTATAGTCAATGGTATTGGAGGGACCATGATATTTTGTCACATGGTACAGGGTGTCCCATAGTATTGCCCATGGTATTGACATAAGGTGATGTTATAAAAGAGTCTATGAAGGGTTGAATTGTACCACAATAATCAAGAGAGTAATATCTCTTGAGTCCTCATTGTCAATGTGAGTAACATCATTGATAGTGAGTAATCAGATCTAGAGAGGGAGGTCTCTCATAGGCTTGGAGTGAGGGATTCACTCAACTCAAGGTTTGTCTTCTCTGCTGAGGGTTTGGACATAGTTGCAGCAAGGGCAAGTCCGGGGTGACTGAGATTCGGTGTGTGTATCTAGTTGCCTAGTGTTGTAAATGTTGTTTTAAGTTTTTAACAAATCTGCAATAAAGACCAAACATTTGTTGGCTTTCCCCTCTTGGGGTTTCTAGGGTAAATCTTGTCTTCAATGTATTGCTATTCATGTGTTGGGTTTCCCCGCTTGTATTGGTTGCTTATCAATGTATTGCTATTTTTTATTCATTTTTAGGTGTTAAATTAAGATCGAGGTATAAATGAGTGAATAAATAGGAATCAAATCTGGTAAGCCTAAAATTTTCACAAGACCATTCAATGTATGATGCATATCAAAATAATTATGGATTGCACAAGAATGGGTAGATCTATCAATTCAAATTGTCTTCAACCTCCATTCTCAAATCAAGAAAATCTTGTGTCAAATTGGCCAATCCTAAATGGACAAGTGATCCTCACTATTCTTGTGAACAACGGAGAATCCAATCCCTTTTGATGTATTAAACAATGAGTATTTGGATATCTACATTTTTGCAGCTCACTCCATCCCTGCAAGGGGTTGTGAGGCTAAAAATTAAGACAATGCATGTAGCTCCTACACGTTATTTACTATTCAAAACGCTCCAAGATTTAACATCAATATGGTGCTCATATTCCATTGTCGACTTCTTCACTTTCAACTTTGACTTCAGATTTTGTTCAAGTCTTGCTCCATAATAGCATCACTGTTGAACTCTAGATTATCATCCATGCTCTCGTAATTCTTTAAAGCTTTAAATTTTGTTTGGGTCTATCCTCATACATATATTGCATAGTAACCGTTCCTTGTAGTATATTGCACTAATTGTTATTCCTATGTTATTTGTCCTTCCATCATTATTTCATCTCTTAGCATCTATCATGCATCTTTTTTCACCCTTCACTTTCTTATCTTTTATTTTCTTTCAAACATGGAATATATAATGTCACTTGGCAATAAATAAGATGGCAATCAACACACTAATCGTTCACCCACCCATTCTTAAAATTCCATTTGAAACTTAACATTTGGTACTCTTAGAAATAGATACTAGATTGTTGTATAGTTTACGACCACCATTTCTTATGAATATCATAACACACTTAACAACTAGCTTAAGGTCACTAATGAAAACCATAGAGAAGAAAATGTTAAATTTTTTTGAAGTGGTTTCTCCACCTCAAAATCTAGTAGAGGAAAACTTAAAAAATTACCACTAAATATAAATCTACTTGAGGAATTCGTAAAATAAACCTGTTAAGACATATCAACGGGCAAAAATTCTTAATAATCATTCAAAGTTGGCCAAGGTAGAATTGCTAATAATTATATGTAAGACCCTTTAAACTCCATAGCCATCAAGAAAGGTATTTGTTTTAGTCAAGAAATCCTTAGACAACATTGTTTGGGATGCTTTTAATATACACAAGAAGTGTGCTTTACTTTGACCATAAATGCATACCAAGGAATAGTTGCATCATTAAAGCTTCAACTAGGATCTCATTAGAAGAATACCATGATCTCATGCTCTTCTACTAGCTCTAGTTAATTACTATCGAATTATATCCTCACTGGCACTAGGTTACGTCAACAAACAATGCCCCCTCTTCAACCACTTACTCTACTCAAGAGTTGACTTGAGTAAAGAATTTTCCAATGAAATTAATTGCATCCATTGTTAATAGATAGGAAATTTTATTAATGTCCAACAAATGACCACAAAAGTAGGCCAATGGTAGCACACAAGCTACTCTTATATGGAAGAAAAAATAGATCTACACTATAGGATCTAGTATAAAAGAGTAAAAACCTAATCAAAATATGTCTAGTATAACAATTTAAGTGTGCAACTATTGTTAAACAACCTAACCCTCCAAAATCATTTCCTATGCAAGGATACAAGAAAAAAGAGAATCAAGGTCTGTTGAAACAAGTAGCTCTCTTAACATCTAAGGCTATGAAGAGGAAGCTCTAAATAGGAGATTGATTGGAAGAAGAAGAAGAAGAAGAACTAGAATATACTTTGTCCCATTGCCTGGAAGAGGCAACCCACCGCTAAGATGTGGAGGGACGAGTCTACCTGTCAATGTGGAGATAACTAAGTTGCACGAAACAAGGAAACGGGAACAAAACAGGGGAAACGTGACCCCCCAAAATTTTGGAAACGGGGAAACACAATATATATATATATATATGAGCAAGAACATTTTTTATTTTAAAAAATAAATGTGAAATATAAATCATAAATCATACAAGTCGACAAATCGTTGCCTATATTGAGATCCTATTCATCAGTAACAACCTATGCCTCCCTCCTCTAGGCTCTAGCCTTTGTCTCTAACTCGAATTTTAAACTTGATCCTCCAAGGGCATTAGTCAACAGCTCAACACCCTACAATTTTGATGAAACTTCCTAATCCAATTGTTAAAATAAGGTAGAAAAAACTTCCCATGCTTAATAAGTGATCTTGTTTGAGTGAAGTGTATATTTTTATTAATGTCATGACAGAGGAGTTCAACCTCATACATGATAGAATCTGGTGGAAACTTTGCAATCTTGAAATCCTGAAACCTATTAAGTCTATTGAATTTTGAATGGGATCTAAAATTCTACTTTTTGCATATGAAGTCCGATGAGGTTGGAACCACTCTCAAACATCCTGAAACAATTAATGGTAATGTCAAAAATTTATGTAAAAGGATGGAAAATAAAAGATAAGGAGAATGTCACTTTTACTTTAAAAATTTAACATTAGCATTAATATCACCAAAAACACCTGCTCCATGGCAACATTTCTTTTGGAAACATGACCTAATTGACTATAGCCGTATCGGAAATGTGTTTTCGTACAGATGAAACGTGTTTCCATCTCGAAAACATGTTTCGTTCGTACGAAAATGTGTTTCCGGGCCGTACGGTACATGTTTCTGAGTTTCAAAATGAGGAAACGCTAGAAAAGGGGTTGGGGCCCACGTTTCCTGCAACACAGGGAGAGAACTATATCAAGATTTGTGATGATACTTCGTACGAATCTCGAAGAACTGGAGTGACCCGCGCAACAACCCTCGAGGTCTCCAAATCTAGACTCAAAATTGGTACTAGTAAAACCCTGCGTCTTGGTGCTCATGTTCAGGAAGAGCACCGAGAAGAAAGATGTGACCACCCTATTTATGTCTAGCCTCAAGGGTGGTCAAAGAGATTGGGATCTAACGCTGAGGATCTCCCTTATGAATAAGGCCAAGTGTATCTAATCTAGGTATTTGAAGAAACTAGAAAGGGAATTCAACAATAAGGCTTAAAAACTATGTGCTCCATCTATCAACCAAATGATGTTTGCTCAAAGTCTGTTCAACCTATGGTTCCAATGCAATGAATGCAACACTCATAAAGAATTTAGCGTTCACTAATCCTTGGCAAAACAATATATGCTAACCTTGTTGAAACCTGATTTTGCAACACCTACAAACTTCCCTTAGTACGAGGATAACCATCATGTACATGATTTGCATCACACACAAGCAAAGAGATTTTTAGGAATTCCTTTTAGCTATCGGAGATAAGAGCTCTATGCTATGCATTTTAGTGTGTATTTTTTGTTTCCTAGCAATGGATGAAGTAAGTTCCTAAAATTATAACAAAGTTTCACAATGTTGATTTGAAGGAGTTTGGAACTAGAAGAATGAAGCTTGCCTTTTGTGATGATTTGTGATTGGTAGGAGGTCAAATTTCCATTTGTCCATATCAACCTAGGCACTTTGCTCAAGTCTTTGCTAATAATTTCATGGTGTTTACATCATAAGGACATTGTATGGATGATCTATTTGAGAGTTGGCATATAGGTCAAGTGTTCTCATTGTTGTTCCCCCACATTGCTTAATGAGGATGACCCGGTAGTTAAGACACTTAATACCAACCCAACAAATCAAACGCGCCAACTACTAAACCTCTATTTTATGTGTATTGAATATTCCAAAGTCTTAGGTGTTTGATATAACAACTAGTTCTATCAATATTTGTAAATGTTTTAAAATCTTTCCTCTTTATGTTTATATTTCATTTTTTATTAGTACTCTTTTATTATATATTAAAAAGTTTGATATATGTAATATTAGTATATTGAGTCCCTTACAAAGACACCAACACTTTCGCTTTGGTCGCAGGATCGAATAGCACAGTAAAAATGAGGAGAAACAATAAGAAGATTGTGGAGAAAGACCCCATGGAAATTGATTGGGATGGCATGTCCAAGCTTCTCATGTTCAACCTTGCCCACAACATTTTCATCAACCTCTACCAAGGTTATGAAGATGTTAAGTAAACTCATCATACCAAGTTCAACCTAGAACGACAACCAATAGAATATGTATAGGCTCTCTTCTAGTTGACATGTAAAAATAAAAGTATGAAAGAGTCAAAATCGCCAAATTCATGAACAAAGTTAATCCTAGATACAAGCCAAAGATTAATACATTGTTTAATCTCTTGCATTTGGAGGTGGCTGACAGTTAGTATGATCGAATTGTAATCAGATAAGAATGATTCCCATTAGAGTGATACATGTTTTAACTATGTGTAATAGACGTAATATACCAATACTGATATTGGGTTCAATGGGCGACAACATGGTAACATAAGAGTATGAAGGTGATGCAAATTGATGTGAAAAAAACTAGGGCAAACAACAATTGAAGATTTCAAGGCGATCGAGATTTTTGTCTTAGCACACCTTATGCCAAGGGTTGATAACTTTAAAGCATCTAATCGCTTTCATCAAGCTGCTAACAACTCCGTGGTAGCAGAGTGTGTATCACAAGTGTCTAATGAAAGGATTTCCCACAAAGTGCTTAATGAAATTCGTATACACAGCAAGGTCAAGCCATTATGCTTACATAATGCTATCTGCCAAGTCTATGATGGTTTGAGTGCAAGCCAAGTATTTGAGGAAATAACAACCCACCAAGCACGCTTTCAAATCAAGATCAAATCGCTCTCAAGGAAAACTCTAACTATGTAGTTGCATTCTAGAGATTTGTGGTAGATATAAAGCTTAATATCAAGCACATGGTGTTGATTTTTCTGAGCAGCATCGAGAGCCCTTCTCTTAGGAGTCCTTCTCTTAGGAGAATGGGACCACCTAGTTTGGGACCACGGTGAAGACTCAACCCAATGTTGAGTGACCATTCTGTTGAATGGTAGATATCTGGTCTAGGACCATGATATAGACCCAACTCTGCCCTGGGTAGACTCAACCTTGTGTTGAGTAGACATCTGGTCCGAAACCACGATGTAGACCAGTCTAGGACTAGTAGGCTCAACTTAGTTCTGAGTAGCCATTCTCTTGGAGAATGAAGACACTGTAAGCCCCAGACTGGGTCTAAGCATGTGTGGCACTCTGACCCTTGATCTATGGGCTTTGTGTACTTCTCCAAGGATTAGCTACCCTTGGTTAAGTTACCCTAGTACCAAATCTAGGTGTCACACAGAGTGTGAGGTAAAAGCATTAATAACTCTCTTGGTTTATGATGATGTACTTTTGAAATATAAAAAATGACCACGAGAAATGACCACAAGGGCACTTGGAAAAAGGGGAAGTCAAAANGTGAGGTAAAAGCATTAATAACTCTCTTGGTTTATGATGATGTACTTTTGAAATATAAAAAATGACCACGAGAAATGACCACAAGGGCACTTGGAAAAAAGGGAAGTCAAAAGTCAAAATAAATAAAGACTTGTTGACCACAGGAAAATGACCACAAGTGAAAGTCAAAATAAATAAGGACTTCTTATAAAAGTCAAAGGAAAAATAAAAGGACCCTTTTGGTAAAAGTGAAAGTGAAATTAGGAAAAGATTAAAAATATTATTATTTTTATCTTTCCTAATTTGTTGTACGCTTACAGGTGAATGAAGACTATTTAAGGAGATCAAGCCCTCTCATTATAACACACTTGCTCTCACAGGTACAGCTACTCAAGGTTGAAGAAAGAAGATTCTGTGATTGTGCCCTAGCATGGATAAGTCTAGCTAGGGCATCATCATCCTCCATTGAAGACAAACCCTAGGCTAGGGTTTCTTATCTTTTGTCTTAAGGGTTTTACCAAACCCTCATCTTCAGCCAAGTTCAGATCTAGGGCAGCCAAGTTCAAATCTAGGCAGAAGAGTTCATATCTAGGGAATCCACCTTCAGATCTTTAGATCCGGGCAATCATTCTTCAGATCTAGGGCAGCCATCTTCAGATCTGGGCAACCAAGTTCAGATCTAGGGAAGCCAACTTCAAATCTAATATTTTTGGACAGATCTGATATTTTTGGACAGATCTGATATTTTGGGCAAATATGATATNTCAGATCTGGGCAACCAAGTTCAGATCTAGGGAAGCCAACTTCAAATCTAATATTTTTGGACAGATCTGATATTTTTGGACAGATCTGATATTTTGGGCAAATCTGATATCTTGGATAGATCTGATATCTTTGGGCAGATATGATATCTTTGGACAGATCTGATAATTTTGGACATATCTGATTTTTGGGGCAGATCTGATATTTTTCGGCAGATCTGATATTTTGGGCAAATATGATATCTTGGATAGATCTGATATCTTTGGGCAGATATGATATCTTTGGACAGATCTGATAATTTTGGACATATCTGATTTTTGGGGCAGATCTGATATTTTTCGGCAGATCTGATATTTTGGGCAAATCTGATAATTTTGGACAGATCTGATATTTTTGGACATATCTGATATTTTTGAGCAGACTGTTGTTTTGGACAGTACTGATCTTTTCCAATCAGATTTGGAAATTTCAGTTACTAGGGTTTGAAACCCTTGCTCTGATTTTCATTGAGAAAATCTTGCTGTAAATTGTGGTTTAACCCAGATTGGGGTTTGAGGAACTTTTTGAAGAATTTCCTAAGTCATCTCATTTACGAGAATTGTCCTTTGAAGGTTTCCCCAGTGAAAACCTCTTGTGTCCATTGTGCTGATTGGATGAATGTTATTTTACTACACATGTTATTTGTTTAAGTTAATCTGCAAATTTTTAAGTATTTCTGCTAATGCTAAAAATTCAACACATGGAACGGATTCCAATAAAAAAAATAGCAGCTTCAATTTGAAGGGAAACAAATCTAGGATCAAGCTCTACCATTAGGCGAATTATATGCAACTATGCAAGGATTAAACTTTCTTTATGGTTTTACATATGCATGGAGGAGCTATGGCAAAGGGGTGTCTGCATCCTCCAAACCTTTTTTTCAAGATGCGGTCTGAAACAAATCACCCACTCCATCAACTCCAATATCAAAAGAGATGTCATTTGTGGAGGTCTCAATGCCATAGGTCACAAAACTCCACTCAACATTTCAATCAACAAAAGCCATATGTTGATTATCAAAAAGTGTTCGAGGAAGATCTTTGGTTTTAGGGAAGAGCAAGACTTTTTATTACTCCGTGGTTTCCAAAGTTTTACACTAAACAGTCAATCAATCTCTAGAATGCCAATTCAAGTCTTCTCCCAAGTCTACCATTACATTTATGGCATTTATCAATTCTTGAGGATATCCAAAATACTTTGAAGAACTATACAAAAACAAATAATGAGAGAGTTGCAATGGTTTTATGCACTTATGCATGTTTCTATGTGGAGATAAACCTTGTTAAGGGTCTTCTAGACAAAAACACTTTAGATGGACCTGCTTGAGGGTCCGAAACATAGAGGAAAATCAGTTTGTCGAACACAGAATCTCCACCATTAATCAATTATATCTGTGCGAAAAATGAACTCGGAATTTCCTAAACAATCAATCCCCCCTAATGAATGTGATTCGGATGAAGAACTTCATCAAACAACAAATTCAAAAAAAGTCAATGTTGCTTGTCCAAAAGTGTCAAACAAGGAAACCTAGAAAGGAGACTAGAAAGGAAACCTAGAATACAAATATTTATCCCTCAAGAATGGAAGTAGTTAAGGATGTAAATCATGGGGAATGAAGAGACCTCATGAATTTGATAACTCTAACTCTGATAAAGAAAAGGTATTCTCAATGAATTGTGGAAATTCATGCAGATTTTCCTCATTTTTGTTTTGTTCCAAAATTGATTGGTGCTTTCACACATATTCATGTGTCAACTTATCAAATGCATGGATGATCATCTCACAAGATCTCATGCAATGCTCTAAATAGCATCTACAGAATATAACCTCTTTCTTATGAATTAGAAGTAACGAATGTTTTAGGGAAAAAAACAGATTTTGCGTGTATAAAACGTGCCCCTCGTGTCACATTTCAGGGGTCGCCCTGTCCCATGTTGAACACCTCTATCTGTATGCCCCGCGTGTCCAAATTCCCAATGTCATGTGACTTAGCTTTTTATGTTGAGGACAAAGCATCCATGATGGGGGAGGTAAAGTAACAAACATAAAGTACATATACTAAAAATAATATTATTATTATATTAATATTAATAATAAAAGGGCACATGTCTATTCATATATGTGACCATTCAATGTATTGTATACTTACACACTACGTCACATGCTATTGTAATAATTCAATCATTAACACTTATATATACATATATATATGGATTACATCTCTTTATCCTTCTCAGATTGGATAGTTCGCTAAAAGAAGAAGGGTATCCATAAAAACATTAAAAAATGTCACTTTAAGAGAACTATGCCAAAGAACAAAAATGAAAATATTCTACAAGAAAAGAACAAATTGGCACCCATGTTTGAAGTCCATATCAAATCATCAAGAATATTATTCCAATAGCTTATACCTTGGAACTACCACAGAAGTGTATCCATAATGTCTTCCATCTTTCCTATCTAAAAAAATGATAGGACAATACCATGATGTACAAATTCAACTCCATGCATTGAATGAGGAAGAGAAGCTCATTTTAAAACTAAAAGGTACGCTAACCACCTAAGAAAAAAGGCTTTGATCCAAATAATAACCCAGTACCTCATCAAATGGAAAAACTTACTCAAGCAGATGCATCATGGGAGAATGATGTTTTTCAACAACAACTTCCATCATGACAAATACTTTTAGGACTAAGCATTTTCAAGGGGGAGGCAATGCAATGTACATAAATATGTAAGAAGGATAATAATAATAATAAGTTAATATTATCCCCAAGGGGTGGCTCAGTTGGTTGGTGCTTTCGAGTCCAAGACCGAAGAGTCGAGGTCGGGGGTTTAATTCTATGGGTCCTTTGGGGTTAAGATCTCGAACCTAGAGCCAACAGGGTGAGGCCCCTTCAAGTGGGCATGAGAATTATTACCGTGGATGTAGTGTGCCCTCTATCTTCCGAGATTGTGAACCACATTAAAAATAGTATTAAGTTAATATTAATAATAAAATTAAATCATAAGCCCCAAGGGGTTGGAGCTCAATCGATTGTTGCAAACGTTGTGGGGCATTTGGCCAGCTCTATGCCAACATATGCCCAGTTCAAATCCCTCAGCTAGGAACACTAAGCTTCATTAATGAGTTTACTAGGGTTTCCATTTAATAAGGGGGAGCATCCTTTCAATTTCCTTAAAATGTTTTCCTTGAAAAATAATAATATTTAATCACAACCATAATAATAATAATATAATATCAAGGGTTATACCCCTTCACACTAATGACAAGTTCATATATATATATATATATATATATATATATATATATATATCTTAGTGAGAGTTATTGTAAATCCACCATTCAATCATTATTCAATATATATTTTACACATATTTTGGCGTAATTTGCAAAATACCCATTGCGACTCTTACATTGTGATGGGTCAATGTTGGTTGGCTCATAATATCTAGTATAGTTGTGGGCATATTATCCATTCATGTGAAATTTCTTCACAAAGTTAAAAGGTATGTTCTTCCATTGTTTGGAGTTGTTAAGTTGAATTGGGATTTGGTATAAAGGCACGAGGCAAAACATATTAGATTGTAGTGAATTGACCTAAAAGAAATGAGGCAAAACATTTTGGGTTCTAGTAGAATTGACCTAAAAGGCATGAAGCAAAACATTGTTATTCAAGCAAAAAGTGAGAATATAACATGTATCCAAGATGGTATTTTAAAGAACTAGCAAGCATCACAGCTAGGTATACAAACGACAAGTTGGATGGATAATAAACCCATATGTATGTTAGAATACTTACAAGATGTAATAAAGTCACATTCTATAAGTGACTTATGTCAATTAACGTAAACTAATGTCTAGGTCATACTTAGGTTTTAGGTAATATGAACTATAGAAAAGAGACTTGTCGTTACTATATTCACTAACTCGAAGATAATAAAGAACATCATTCCTGAGTCCATCTCTGTTAGAATTTTACCCTATGTAGGGTTTTGTGCATGCTTCAATGCTCTATCTCTTTATCACATTACCTTAGGGTTTTTGGCATTCAAAGCAGAGTTAATCTAATGTTGTTGTTTGTAACATGGTATCAGAGTGATTGAGTTGCAAGGAGCAAGTAGAAGATCACAAGATCAAATCATTGGGCTGGCTATCTATGTGAATGTTGAGGGCCTCACTCAATCTCCCAACTAGGTTAGGTTTCCAAAACTATAATTGAACAGTTTACCTCGAGTACCATCCTCGAAAAGAGGGGAAGTGCTCGGAGGGTTTCCTGTGATATGTATTCTTGTGATATTTATTGCATTGAAAAAGAAAAAGAAAAAACATGGTATCACAACTAGTTCGATATTGACCCAACTGCATGTCAAAGGAAAATCGATGGGGCTTAAAGTCTACATCTAATTGATTTGGTTATCAAAACATATATTTTGAGAGAAATTTTGAGTTGCCTTTAGGAAGGAGACAAGCCTAGCTACTGCTAGCGATCAATAGAGTGGTATATAAATTACAAAGGAGTCATCAAATCATTGTTTCAGTCGTCGATTGAACTCAACCCACCATATCTCAATGATCATCTATACTCTGACGTTATGGTGTATTTGAACATATTCCAACTATAGATTGAACTGAAGCCAACCATATCTCAACAATCGTATATACTATGTGACGTCGTGGTGTATTTCAACATATTCCAACTATTGATTGAACTGAAGCCACCATATCTCAACAATCACATATACTTTGACATAGCGGTGTATTATTTTATGTGTTCGAGAGCCCATACAAGATCATGTGTAGTACGTAAGGCCATTCTAGTTGTTGTCTACAGTTTAAGAGAGAGTCACCGTGTAATATTCATGTAAGAAGCAAGGAACTATCTCAAGCATCCATCATCATATGATTCAAAGGGCACTGCCATCTAAATCTGAGGTCGCCTCCTCTTATATGTGTTCATGCAACTAAGCCCCACGTTTTACAGTGCTAGATCAAAAGCAAACGCATGGTAATTACACCATATATCCAAGTCACAACAAGAGAATCATCAACTGCATTTTTGAAGAAGTCGCCATTTGAACGATTCATGCAAGTTGTTAATGTATTCCTAACTGAAGCATGATTAAAGAAGCGGCTATTTTGTTTGGAACAAGCATATTAAAGCCTTTTTGTTTGGAATAATCCATGTGCAAGATACCAAGAACCTATCCACATTGAATCATTTTGAGGCACATCGCCTACATGATTTGCGGCATCTACAAAAGATCAAACAGAAGATAGATTCCTAGAAGATAAACATAGAGGTATTAAGTAGATTGTGCTAGCAACAACAAGAATCAATTATATTGCATCCATACATTGACTTCCATACAGCGAGTATGATACAAAGGGGGCTCTGAAACCATAACATATATATTTTCTTTGAGTTTTTAGTTATTTCCCATGTTTTTTCAGTATGTTTGGGGTATACATTTCAACAGTTATTTGTTTCAATCGCTAGGGTTTCCAGTTTTTTTAGCATTTGTGAGTTTCGACTAGATAAAACCCCATATCCAATATTTCCTAGAGAACTAGGCAAGCAAAGTGACTCGACAATGGAAATATTTCCATAGGGATATTTGATGATTCAACCTTATATCGACATTTTTGAAGTAGCAAAGAAGCCTTTATTCTTGTGCTTGATTGAAACAGAAGACAATAAAAACAAATGGCATTTTCTAGATTTAAAGAGGTCCACACTTAGCAAACAAGGGAGGGATAAAGTGTAGGTGATGCTCAACATAGATTGTTGCTCGAATAGTTCAAGAAATCCATGATTCAAGAGTTCAAGGAGTTGTAATCCAAGAAGTAGGGAGCTACACCTTTATGAGGGTTACGAGACAACTTGATAGTGCCCTATTTGGTCCCATTACTGTTCGTCGAATAGAAGCATCCAAAGAATGTTTTAACTGATGTTTTTAATTGCACTATAAGTCTTAAAAGGAGGTATTAGAATATAAGACTTACACAATTAACTAATGTTTTTAATTGCACTATAAGTCTTAAAAGGAGGTATTAGAATATAAGACTTACACAATGTAATAAAGCCACATTCTATTGTTGGTTTTTTTGAGCAGCGTCGAAAACCCTTCTCTTCGAAGAATGGGACCACATGGTCAGGGACCACGGTGAAGACTCAACCCAGTGTTGAGTGACCATTCTATTGAATGGTATATATCTGGTCTAGGACCATGATATAAACCCAGATCTGCCCTAGGTAGACTCAACCTTATGTTGAGTAGACATCTGGTCAGGGACCACGATGTAGACCAGTCTAGGACTGGTAGACTCAACTTAATTCTGAGTAGCCATTCTCTGGGAGAATGAAGACACTGTAAGCCCTAGATTGGGTCTAAACATATGTGTGGCACTTTGACCCTTGATCTATGAGCTTGGTGTGCTTCTCCAAGGAACGCTACCCTTGGTCAAGTTACCCTAGTACCAGATCTAGGTGTCAAACAGTGTGTAAGATAAAAGCATTAATAACTCTCTTAGTTTATGATGATGTACTTTTGAAATCAAAAAGAACCACAGGGACACTTGGAAAAAAGCCCAAAGTCAAAAGTCAAAATAAATAAAGACTTTGTGACCACAGGAAAATGACCAAAGTCAAAAATGAAAATAAATGACTTCTAATAAAAGTCAAAAGGAAAATAAAAGTACCTTTTTTCTTTTTTGGTAAATGTGAGTGAAATTAGGAAAATAATAAAAATATTATTATTTTTATTTTTCCTAATCTTGTCCACTTACAGATGAACAAAGGCTTTAAAAGAAGATTAAGTCTTCTCATTTCAAATACAAGTTTACTCTCACAGTTGAAGCTGCTAATTGCTGAAGGTTCCATTGAAGACTATTTTATGTTTTTTTTCAGCTAGGCAACCATCTCTCTCAGCAAACCCTAAGCTAGGGTTCTTCAGTTTTGTGAGTTAAGGGTTTTACCCTACCTCATCCTCCCTTCATGGCTGATCTCCTTCTTCTTCTAGGCAATATCTACAGCAGCTGCAATTATGAGTTAGGGTTTTCTACAAAACCCCACGTCACCTTCAGATATGTGTTGTGCATGCCCTAACTGTTCAAGGGAAGGATTCCTCCATCCTCCACAGGCAAGCTACCTCTGTCAACGAGCAGCCTACATTTCAAGGGCTGGCCACTTCACTACCGGCAGCCTTTCCTAAGTTACAGACAGCCCCGGACAGCTTGTATAGGCTTCCCTAAGACCTCGGCAGCATCAGGCAGCCTCACGGACAGTTTCCTGAGGGTTCAGGCAGAAGCCCTCACTGCCTGTCAACCTTCAAACCAGACTGCCAAGGCCTAGATCTAATCCAGGCTGATAGACCCAAGTCTGGGCAGCCACGGATTCACCGCGAGTAAGCTGAGCAATAGACACGTGGGTTACGGGCAGGCAGAAAATTTTCGGGCAGACACTGATCATTTTCGGGCAAACCTGGGGAAAATGAACAGTCATGGGCAGTGACTGGAAAATTCGGGAAGCCTGTTTCAAAATTTCGGGCAGCCTGTTTTTTTGTAATTTGGGCAAGCCCTAATTTTGTTTGTGGGCAAATCTGAGATTTTTTTTGGAACAGACTGTTTTTTACAGTCTCTAGCAATTCTGGGCAGGCCCTAATTTCACCTTGGGCAGACTGATAAATTTCAATTTGTGCAAACTGTTTTTTACAGTCTCTAGCAATTCTGGGCATGCCCTAATTTCACCTTGGGCAAACTGATAAATTTGTGCAGACTATTTTTTACAGTCTCTAGCAATTCTGGGCAGGCCCTAATTTCACCTTGGGCAAACTGATAAATTTGTGCAGACTGTTTTTTACAGTCTCCAGCAATTCTGGGCAGGCCCTAATTTCATCTTGGGCAGACAGACTGTTTTGGGCAGGCCCATTCATCTCTAGGCAGATCTAAAAATGTGGCTTACTAGGGTTTGAAAACCTTACTTTGTTTTGCTAAGAAATCTTTTGCATCTGTAACCTATGGTCAAAATCCAGATCTGGATTTGAGGAACTTTTTGAAGAATTTCCTAAGCCATCTCATTTACGAGATGAGATACTAATGCTTTTGGGGGTTTTGTCTTTTGAAGGTTTACCCAATGAAAAATCATGTGTCCATTGTGTTGATGTGATGAATGTGATTTTACTGCATTGTTGTTTTGTTTAAGTTTATCTGCAAATTTTTTAAGTTATCTGCTAATGCTAAAATTCAACATCTATAAGTGACTTACATCAACTAATGTTAATTAATGACTAGGTCATAATTAGGTTTTAGGTAATATGAGCTCTATAACAAAGATTCATTGCTACTATATGAACTAACTTAAATATAATAAAGAATATCATTCTTTTTTTTATATTGAGGAATAAGGCCATATTTACAATCATACCTACTCAGGGATTTGAACCCAGGTCTCAATGTTAATACAAGCTTGATCATTCTTGAGTCCATCTCTATCAGGGTTTCACCCTATGCATGGTTTTGTGCATGCTTCGATGTTCTATCTCTTTGTTACATTACATGTGTTTCTAGCATTCAACGCCAAGTTAATCTACTATTGTTCTTCATAATTCAAATTTATTCTTTTAGTAAAGTTAGGTGTAATCCAAAAATCCCTTTTGCTTAGGGTAAAGGGTTTTAGGAGAATGAAAAAATCAATTTTTAAGTGTCACACTACATACTGGAGGGGCACACATTCAAGGTAATGTTGACAAGTTTCAAGAACAAGATAAGGCACTTTGTGTTACATCATGGGTCATGTTTTGCAGCATTTGTATCTCTTAATTGAGGCAGAGCGAAGATGACAAACATCAAGCTTTGCAATAGGTAATGATTTCCTTTGTAGCAAATAATGATTTCACAGATGTTGAGAACTTTTAAGAATTTTTTTCTGGGGCTCTCCTTCGAGGGGCTTCTTGGAGAAGCATACATATTACAATGAGCTCTAAAACTAAGTATTGTTGGGCGATTTTGTATTACGTTATAATGTCCTCCTCTGCTTAGGCATTGAGGACCCACCCACTAACCTATGAGATTCCTGTAGGTTCGAGCGGGTACTGACAGTCAAGGAATCAGCCGAAAACTGATGCCATATATAGAAGATCTAGGGCATCAATATTATATCACCATTGGGTCGAAGAGAGCCACCAGAGCCAAAGGTCACCTACATGCATGACATCCGGGCATTATTTAATGATGCATGCACCCGATTAAGTCTCCATGTGGATGCATGCAAGTCAACTGCAAATTAGAAGATGAGGCGACCTCATTAGGTCAAAAGTTAGGGTTTTCGCAATTGAAAGTTATAAAAGAAAGATAAAGTGAATGGAGAAAGGACTTAGGTGTTTATTGATTTGTGGAGTCGAATTGGAGAGCTCAGTGAGCTAAGTTGGGGTTGAGAGAATGCTCAACTAACTGGTGTATTTCGGCAGCAAAATCTATCTACCCTAGTTCATCATCAGGTTGGATCATCCAGGTTCAGCACTAGTTCATCATCAGGTTACTTTCAGCAGTTATTTCAGGAGGTTGATTATTCATCCAGCCGAAGAGTTCCACCATCACACTATGTCACCGTGGTCAGAGACCAACCAATTCGTTTTCCTATCTACAGGGTTCAGAACTTCCGCATGTTACTTCCATTCATCCCAGAGCACCTCCATTTCCCTTCCCCTGGAACAAGGACCGTTCAGCTTGAGTATCCATCGAGTTATCATCATTGCTCCCTTTTCTGGAGGCGCTATTCTGCATGAGCGAATTGATTTGAGGAGGCATTCACATTTTGGGCTAGTGTGCCTTTGTTTCTTCCGCATGCTGCTTCCATCACCATCAGAGGAGTATTATAACCCTAGTGCATATCATCCAGGCTTTCAGCAGTTGCTTATTTATTATTCTAAAGCATATACAGTTTGAGAGGAGGGCACATTCACCTGTGGAGGATGATTTGGTTTATCTCCCTATTCCTCCGGTAGAATCCTTGCATGCTAGGACCATCCTCTTCACCATCAGCTGATCTATATATTGGTATGTACATGCATTGATTTCTCCTATTTTATAGCATCTCAGTATTTTCAAGGGCACAGATCTGCATGCATGCAAGATTGGGGTTTGCTTTCCTATTTTATTAAGGCATAAGTCTATTAGCCATCTATAGTACACACATAAAAAAAAATACCAATTTGGGATTTACAGTGGTATCAAAGCTATTTTCCTTGCCAGCTGTGGGCATGCAAAAATTATAAATGAATTCAGGAGACCCATACAACATTACTCACAGGAGACAGAGGTATAGAGACAGAGAAGAGGAGTTAGAGGACATAGATTTGGGGAACAGAGAGTATCAGTTTGAAAAAGGTAAAGAAACAATGGCCGATGATGATAAAATAGATTTCAATAGTCTCATATCAGCCATAAAAGAACTGACTACTGCGCAAAAAGAAATGATGAGCACCTTCAGGCAAATGACTGAGAAGAATGGGCCCACCCCACACAGTCCCTTATTTCCCAACAGTGATAGGGTATCCACTAGCAATAGTAGGGAGCACTTACATACCAACATGTAAGAGCCATCCCCATATATACAAGCCTTTTCGACCTACCATGCCTCAATTCTTAGATAGCCCAGCTGCAGTGCCTCTAGCACAAGCAGAACCAAAAGAACCCATGAGTGCCTATCTGAGAGAATATAGGGCTTTAGGAGAGGACCTCCATTCAGCCATGACCTTCACTGACTTCTGCCACTTTAAGAGTAAGAACAAACCCAAAGCTTACAATAGGCCATTCACCCATAACTATGAGTTATAGTGCACCGTAGGGAAATTGACTATCCCTACCTTTGAGGGCACCTGGGGTGGCCCAGCCAAGAATTGGGTACAGAAGTTGGATACATACTTCCAGCTCAACCCCATGATTGAGACAGATGCCGTTAAATTGCCTACCTTGCATTTGGACAGAGAAGCACATGAGTTGTGGTACCACGGGTTAGTGACACTAGGTCACAACACCATCACCACATACATAGATTTTACACAGAGGCTCATTGAGCGGTTTGATCGAAAGGATCCGGAGGTACACTTTAAGGAGCTGGCGCAGCTGAAGCAGACAGGTAGTGCAGATGCATTTATTTCTGAGTTTCAGAGGATAGCAGTCATGGTCACAGATTATGTTGTTTACGGAGGCTCTCACTGAACCCTTAAGAGGATGGGTCAAGTCTTATAGGCCCACCACCCTAGCAGATGCCATCAGACAGACTAGAGACTTGCAGGATGTAGTGCCCAAAAATAGGTTTCCTTCCAGGACCAATTTTCCTATTAAAGACAAAGAAAGGAAACCCTTCCAGAAAGAATGGCCCACGAAAGAATGGATGGACAATGATACCCAACAGGACCTCAAAAGAAAAAAGTTATGTTTCACTTGCCAGGAACCATGGATACCAAGTCACAGATGTTCAAGAAAAGGAAAGGCCTACTACATAGAGGCTTATTCCGACAGTGAGGAGGATGAGGATTACCACGATCAGGAGCAAGGAGAGACAACAGAGACAGTTGCTGAGGGACAGGCCTCAAGAGGTACCATTGCTACCATGACAAGGGTTCCTAGATTCCACACTCTTCGGATCAGAGGTACCGTACAGGGCCACAGAGTGGGAGTACTGATAGATGGTGGGGCATCCCACAACTTTATTGATGCTGCATGGGTTAAAAAGAGAGACATTCAGACTGAGAGCTTTGATGGGTTTTCGGTAGCAGCAACAGGTCACACCATGGACTGTAGCAGAGGATTCCTAAATTAAAGGTAACACTTGGGAATTATACAGTGATAGAAACATTCTATGTGGTAGATGTACCTGACATGAATGTGGTACTAGGAGTTCAGTGGTTGTATTCCATAGGGAAGTATTCCACAAATTACCAGACCATGGAGATGGAGTTTACAGGAGCAGAAGGACAGAAGATAGTATTGAGGGGGATGAACACCTATCCTCCCACAGCAATGACATCACACAAGATGGAGGCGGTACTCCTGCAAGGAGATATTGAGTGGGTTGCAGAGTGTATGGTTACCTTCAGGAAACCACCAGATGAGGCCACACAACATCCAACAAATATAGAGGCTTTACTGCAGAAGCACAAAGCAGTATTCGAAGACCTTCCAGCAGGTCGACCTCTAGATAGAGGATTTGAGCACATTATTGAGTTAAAAGAAGGGACCCAAGCAGTTATCACCACTCCTTACAAACATCCCAAGAGGTCTAAAGATGAGATAGAGAGTACCATCAAGGAACTACTCAAGCTGGGGTACATCAAACCTAGCTCCAGTCCCTTTGCATCTTCAGTAGTGCTAATGAAGAAAAAAGATGGAACCTTACGAATGTGCATTGATTACAGGACATGTATCCCATCCCTAGGATTGATGAGTTGATGGATGAACTACAAGGGGCAAAGTACTTTTCCAAAATTGATCTCCGCTCAGGATACCATCAGATTCGAGTCACGGAACAAGATGTTCCAAAGATAGCTTTCTGTTGCCACTACGGACATTATGAGTATCTAGTGATGCCATTTGGGCTCACTAATGCACCAACTACTTTCCAGTCATGCATGAACCATATCTTCAGGACGCAGTTACGTAAATATATTCTAGTATTCTTAGACGACATATTGATATACAGTCGAACTTGGGAAGAACATTTGAGACATCTTGATGAAGTACTTGGTATTCTACAGGAGCAGTCACTATATGCCAAAATGTCCAAGTGTGAGTTTGGCATGCAGGAGATGTTGTACTTAGGACATGTGATAGGGGCCAACGGGGTCCAGGTGCACTCAGAGAAGATTCGGGCAATTTTGGATTGGCCTACACCTAAAAATGTGACAGAACTGAGGAGCTTTTTGGACCTTTGCACCTACTACAGGAGGTATGTCAATGGATTCTCACAGATGACTGCACCCCTCACAGATCTTACCAAGAAGGGGGCATTCAATTGGTCAGAGGCAACACAACAAACATTCGAGAAAATGAAGGAGGTAATGAGTTCATGCCCAGTATTAGCTTTACCAGACTTTTCTCAATCCTTTGTGTTAGAATGTGATGCTTCAAGAGAGGGAATTGGGGCAGTTTTGGTGCAGAACAACCACCCCGTTGCATTCGAGAGCAGGAAGCTCAAAGACTATGAGCGCCACTATTTGATATATGACAAAGAGATGTTAGCCATCCTCCATGCGCTAACCAAATTCAGGCAGTACTTAGTGGGTGCCAGGTTCAAGGTTAAGACAGATCACAACAGCTTGAAATACTTCCTAGAGCAGAAAGAGCTAAACGAGAAACAACAGAAATGGGTAAGCAAAATTCAGGCCTATGACTTCGAGATTGAGTATGTAAAGGGGAAGAGCAATGTAGTGGCCAATGCACTTTCTAGACGACCAGCGACTTTATCCCTTATGAGCATCTCATCAGATTGGAGGTCTCATCTTTTGGTTGAGTACTCAAAAGATAAGTTTGCTTGCCAGCTATTGGATGGACAGATTCAGGATGATAAGTACAAGGTCATTGATGACATCATATACTACAAAAATAGAATCTTCTTGGTTCCCAAGTCTCCACTCAAGAAGAAAATTTTACAGGCATCGCACGATTCACCATTAGCAGGGCATCAGGGGTTTCTCAAGACCTACAGACAAATTAGAGAAAGGTTCTCATGGAAGGGCCTCAAGAAAGATGTAATACAACATGTGAGGGAGTGCAGCTTGTGCCAACAAAAGAAAATAGAGCACACCCACCCTGTTGGTTTACTACATCCCTTACCTATTCCCGAGCAAAAATGGGAGAGCATCTCTATGGACTTCATTACTGAGTTACCCATGGTTCAAGGCAAAGACTACTTGTACATGGTAGTTGACAGATTGACCAAGTTTGCTCACTTCTTTGCCATATCATCAAAATATTCAGCAGCACAGGTAGCAGAACTATTTTTTAGAGAGGTATTTAGACTCCACGGGTTACCCAAGACCATTGTCAGTGACAGGGACAGCAAATTCACAGGAGCCTTTTGGCAAGAGCTTTTCCTATTATTGGGGACCGAGTTAGCCATGAGCACAAGTTATCATCCGCAGAGTGATGGGCAGACAGAGATTGTCATCAGGTGAATTGGGGGATACTTGAGAAATTACGTATCAAGTCTGCAGAGGACATGGATCAAATGGTTAGACTTGGGTGAACATTGTTACAACACCACCTACCACATGACCATTGGGATGACCCCTTTCCGAGCCTGTATGTGTATGATGCTTCCACTTTCACAGACTGGATATTTGGCGATAGCAGGGCCCCCAAGGCCAAAGAGTGGATTCAAGAGGGTCAAGATATCCTCAAGATACGCAGGGAGAACATACAGGCTGCTCAGAATCAACAGAAGATATATGCGGACAGGCACATAGTTGAGTGCAGTTTTGAGGTGGGAGACTTCGTTTATTTACACCTCCAGCCTTACCGATAGTCATCTCTTAAAAAAAGGAGCAAAAAAAATCCAACCTCGTTTCTATGGTCCATACAAGATAATTCTAAAGGTCGGAGAGGTAGCATATGAGCTATAACTACCCCCAGAGAGCAAGATTCACAACGTATTTCATGTCTCCAATCTCAAGAAGGTGGTTGGTCAACAGATTGTTACATCTTCCGAGCTGCATCCCCTTGATGACGACGGGCAATTGGTTCTGATTCTAGAGTGCATCCTAGAGGTGCGAGAGCAGAAACTGAGGAACAAAATCATCAGAGATTACCTAGTTCAGTGGAAAGACCTGCCTACAGAGGAGGCCACTTGGGAGGCAAAATAGGTATTACAGCACCCAGCTTTACAGTTGCTTGAAGACAAGCAAATTTGAGCGGGGAGGATTGTAATGTCCTCTTCTGCTTAGGCATTGAGAACCCACCCGCTAACCTATGTGATTCCTATAGGTTCGAGCAGGTACTGATAGTCAAAGAATCAAGCGAAGACTGATGCCATATATAGAAGATCTAGGGCATCAATATTATATCACCATTGGGTCGAAGAGGGCCACCAGAGCCAAAGGCCACCTGTATGCATGACATCCGAGCATTATTTAATGATGCATGCACCCGATTAAGTCTCCATGCGCATGCATGCAAGTCAACTGCAAATTAGAAGATAAAGTGACTTAATTAGGTCAAAAGTTAGGGTTTTCGCAGTTGAAAGTTATAAAGAAAGATAAAGTGAATGGAGAAAGGACTTAGGTGATTATCCCGTGGAAAAAGGATCGTTCTGCTTGAGTATCCAGCGAGTTATCATCGGTGCTCCCTTTTCTGGAGGCATTATTCTGCATGGGCGAATTGATTTGAGGAGGCATTCACGTTTTGGGCTAGTGTGCCTCTGTTTCTTCCGCATGCTGCTTCCATCACCATCAAAGGGGTATTATAACCCTAGTGCATATCATCTGGGCTTTCAACAGTTGCTTATTTATTATTCTAGAGCATATACAGTTTGAGAGGAGGGCGCATTCACCTGTGGAGGACGATTTGGTTTATCTCCCTATTCCTCCGGCAAAATCCTTGCATGTTGGGACCATCCTCTTCACCATCAGCTGATCTATATACTGGTATGTACATGCATTGATTTCTCCTATTTTATAGCATCTCAATATTTTCTAGGGCACAGATCTACATTCAACTGCATGCATGCAAGATCGGGGTTTGCTTTCCTATTTTATTGAGGCATAAGTCTATTAGCCATCTATAGTACAGACATAAAAGTAAAAATACCAATTTGGGAAATTACATACGTGATCATATTAAGTTAGTGAACTATAATGTTAGCGACTTCACATGTGACCTCAGAGACGGGACATTCTGTATCCCATGTGTCAAACACCTGACATGCTAAGTCACATGTAGGACACAAGTTTGACATGTGACCTGAAAAAGAACACGTATCAAATTCATGTCTGACACATACCCTAGCATGTCCCTAGGTGTTGGACATGTAGGAGGGCAAAAACAAATTCAGACAAAACAAAATGAAAATAAATTAATTAATTAAAAAAAAATGGTTTTTCCCTTTTTCACTTTTAACCACTGGAAAATATTCTAACATTGTGCAAGTGAAAGGAAAAAAGGAATATTTGAAGGAGGATCCTAGGAGACTTGAAGGCATTCTAAACTTCTAGATTTGTCATTTCTCCAACAATAGCGTATCTCTTCATTCATAACACAGAAATCATGGCTTAGTCATCAAGGGCTGCTAATGCCAAATGAAAGGAAAGAACGTCAATGTTTGTGTCCCCCCCCACCACCACCGCCCCACCAAAGTCCATATAGTGTTGTTATTGATCCATAGGTTGCTAGTAGACTTGCATGAGTTACAAAAAACAGTGTTACCAACATCGACCGAGAAATCACAGATGTCCGAAAAATCGCGATTTTTTCAGCCAGCCGATTTTTCTCCAAAAAATCGTAGAAAAAATCGAGCCGATGTTTGCCAATTTTTGCCCAAAAACTCGACCCGAGAAAACGCGAGTTGATGCAAAAAATCGCCTGCGCGGGAGGGAACCAGAACAAGATGGGTTTAATTTGGTTTTTTTCATTTTATTTTGCTCATTTGGAATCTAACAACGACTAAGAGGTGATCTAAGGGACTGAGAGGGCAAGTGAAGAGACCAACAAGGAATTTAGGCAACATTTTCTTCGCCATCAAGCATCAAAATGAAGATTGGATCTTGTCATTTGGGGTTTTTTTCCACAATTATCACAGCTGAAGGTAAGTAAAAAATTTGCCCATCATTTCTCATTTTTCCAAGAGGGATTCATATTGATTTACGTTGCCATGTAATTCTCCATCTTCAATAACGATTTTTATAGGGTATTAAGCATTTTTTTTGCAACTATTATGTATTTTGCATGCCAAAAAAACGTTTTGGCATTTTTTCTTGCCCTAGCTCCTTATAAATCCCTCATAAAAATGTCTATTTATCTTCCCTCTTCAAATTAGTGTTTGAATGCCCAATATTTCTTGGAATTCTTCTTGTGTTTTACATTTTCATTAATCACAGATACTAAAAAACGTTTTTTTTCTTGCCTTAGGTTCAAACTTCAATTTCAAAGTATCAAGATTCAAGCTTCATTTTGTCCATAATAACTCCATATACAAGATGCCAAAGGCTCTGGATCCATTTTAGGAGTGGGGCACACCTGTTGACCCACTCAATCGACAAATTCTCACTTACAATCTATGTGGGAAAAGAATGATAAGTGGGATAAGTAGGCTGAAATACCACCTTGCATAAATAGCAGGGCATGATGTGGGTCCTTGCAACCAAACAACTCCAGAACTCATTGCTAAGGCCACACAAGTGATTGAGGGCACTAGGATAAGGAAACAATACAAGGAGGCTGTGAGGAATCAAATTGCTTCAAGATCCGGGTCCGCAGTACGAGTAGGGGCTAGTGGGACAAGCCCAGATATTGATACCCACTCCACGCAGTAGTACACATCGCCTTTCATTGTATTTTCAACATGCAACCTGGTGGGCAACCTTCTATAAGGTCCATGGTGAAAGTAAAGGAAAAAGCAGAAGCACACAAATTTACTGGTCGATGCTTGTTATGGAGTGCTAATCCATTTAACTTTGCAAAGAAACCATTTTATGTGTCCATGTTTGAGGCAGCTGCTATAGTTGGACCGAGGTTTAAGCCCCCTAGTTATGATGAGTTGACAGGACCCATCCTTCAAGATGAAAAGGTTGATTGCACTCACAGATTGGAGAAGCTTCAAAGATAATGGGACTTAACAGGATGCAGTGTGATGTCAGATAGTTGGACCAATATGAGGGGTAGGACATTTCTCAACTTCTTGGTTCATTGCCTCAGGGGGACTATGTTCATGAGATCTATGGATGCATCTGCAATGTCAAAGATGTGGCTTTACTATGTGGCTTGTTGGATGAGTTCATCCAAGAAATTGGGCCGCAACATGTTGTACAAGTGATAACGGACAACGCTGCGAACTATGTGGCTGCTGGTAGGATGCTCATGGCCAGGTATCCTACACTATTATGGACTCCTTGTGCCACCCATTGCCTTGATTTGATCTTAGAGGATTTAGGCAAGATTGAGTGGATAAAGGATACTATTGATTCAGCGTGTAGCATCACAAAAATCATATACAACCATGCAGCAGTGCTTAGCTTAATGAGAAAGTTCATCGGTGACAATGAGTTGGTGCGTCCTGCCATCACACGCTTTGCCACTAGCTTTATTTCTCTTCAATCACTCTTGAATTCTATGTGGGACTTGCAAGCGGTGTTCTTTTCACCAGAGTGGTGTGCTTTATCATTTAGCACTAGAGCAGAGGGGCAAGCCACATTCAGGCTAGTTGCATATGATGAGATTTTTTGAGGAGCGGTGAAGGAGGTGTGCACCATCACTGAACCTTTGGTAAGGGTTCTCTGCTTGGTTGATGGAGCGAAGCCCGCAATGGGCTACCTATATGAGGCCATGGATAGGGCCAAAGAATCCATTCGTGCTTATTATGAGGACAAGGGAGATCAGGGGTAGGAGTTATGTTGCAGGGAAGCGTCTACCCCCCTCGCCCCCGCTCCGGAAGCTCGCTTCGGACCGAAGCGTTGTTGGAGCTAAGGGGTTTCGGGCTTCCTGGATCGCTCCCGAACCAAAGCGAAACTCAGAGCACGCTTCCTTCCCCAAAAAATCACTCCCTACCCTATCCGAAAGCGTTCGCTTCCATGACGCTTCCTAATTCGCTCACGACACCATCTCATTTACGAGATGAGCTATTAACGCTTTTGGGGCTTTTGTCCTTTGAAGGTTTCCCCAATGAAAAAAAATATTGTGTCTGTGTGTGCTGATGTGATGAATGTGTTTTTACTGCACTACTGAATTGTTTAAGTAGATCTACAAATTTTAAGGTTTATGCTAATGCTAAAAATTCAACATGGTATCAGAGCTTAGCAAGTGAAAACACAGTAAAGGGACACTGTTGTAGTTTTTCACTAGATCTTGGAATAAGATTTGCAGATCTAACAGTTTGATAAGTGACAGAGATGGCGACTGTTGGTTTCAAACCGGAAGAGAAGCTCTATGGTTCAGCAAACTTCAATTCCTGGAAGGCCAGGTTGACAACCATTCTTGATGAGAATGACTTGGATGACATTGTCCTTAATGTCACAGAAGAGCCAACTACAAATGCAGGTAGGCTTGCCTACAAGAGGAAGCAAGGTAAGACTAGAAGAGTCGTTTATGATTCTATCAAAGAAGAATTGATGCCTAACATCACTTCCTTGAAGACTACTAAAGAATGCTCTGATACTTTGATAAATCTCTATGAAAAGAAGGCTACTAGACAAAAGAGAGTCTTGAAGAAGAGGCTACGAACTTTGAAGCTAAACAAAGATGAAAGTGTTGGTTCCTTCTTCACCAAGATCAAACAGGTAAGAGATCAACTCCTTGCTATTGGTGTTACTGTTGATGATGATGATCTTGTACAAACAGTGGTTGATGGTCTCCCAAGCTCTTGGGAAACCTTCATGGCAGCCGTATGTGGACGAGAAAATCAGCCAACTTTTGCAAGGCTTTGGCATGATTGCATACAAGAAGAAGCAAGGAACACTGACAAGGTAATCAAGCAGGATAACCTTGCACTTGCAGCAAAGACCAAAAGGTTCAAGAAACCTTCTTCTCAGCAAAAGAAAGGGAATAATCCTCAGGGTAAGTTTTCTAACATGTCTAAGATTGAATGTTATACTTGTCACAAGTTTGGACATTATGCTAGAGACTGTAGGCAGAACAAGAAGAAACCCAAGAGAAGGTTTCAGGCATCTGCTGCAAAAGTGGAGGAAGAAGAAGATGAAGAACCAAAGAAGAAGAAGAAAACCAAGGATAATAAAACCGATGAGCCCAGAATAGAGTACTACTTGATTTTTGCTCTTACTGGTTCTTTCTCAGCTTGCTCCACTTCTTGGTTGGTGGACAATGGTGCCTCCAGGCACATGACAGGTAACCATGGTACCCTCACTAGTTACAGAAAGAAAAAGTTCACCCCTCAAGTAGAACTTGGAGATGACTCCCTTACAAGATTGAAGGAGTTGGCTCAACTTCCCTTCAACTTGACTCGGGTACTATTCTTCATATTGATGATATTCTTTATGTTCCTGGTTTAAAGAAAAATCTCTTATCTGTTGCTGGTTTAGAAGACAAGGGCCACAGAGTCCTCTTTATGGACAAGAAGGTCTTTTTATGGGAAAAGACACAGATCTAGACTCTGCAATACAGATTGGGCCTCGAGAGGGAGACTATTACAAGGTCTCCAAAGTCTCCACTCATGCTTTGGTACATCACTCAGTTGATCCTTGTGAACTTTGGCATAGGAGGTTTGGACACCTCCACTACACAGCTCTGAAGCAGGGATCAAGAAAGAGATGATAGTGCCTTACAACCCCCATCAAAATGGGGTTGCAAAAAGGAAAAATAGAATGATCTGGGAGGCTACTAAAGCCATGATCACTGATCTAGATCTTCCTTTGTCTTTATGGGCTGAAGCTACCGGAACTGCAGTATAGATTCAGAACAGAAGCCCGCATGCTATATTGGGTGAGAAGACTCTTGAAGAAGTCTTTACCAAGAAGAAACCTGTAATTGATCACATGAGGATATTTGGTACTCCTGTGTATGTTCATGTGCCAAAAGAAAAGAGGGCTAAACTAGAGCCAACCGGTAAGAAAGGTATCTTTGTTGGGTACAGTGACTGCTTGAAGGCTTATCGAGTATATATACCTGGACAGAGGCACATTAAGGTCAGCAGAGATGTGATCTTCCATGAGGAAACAGTGTTTCGTAAAACACTAGAGCTTTCATCAGAAGATACAGTTGCTCCACTTGAGTTTCCATATTCAAAAATTCAGAGGGAGGAAGAAGAATTTGATGATCAAATTCCAGATGTCCCTGAGAACATTGAAAGTCCACTAGAAGAACTACTTGAAGTTCCTCCTTCCAAAAGGAGACTTGCTTGGTACCGAGAGACAATACAAGAAGCCGAGAAGCACAAAGCTCCTCCAGGGACTTTCAGAGAAAGCATAAGACCACAGAAGTACTCCAGTCTTATGAGTCTGTTCATCCGTTCAAAACCTTCATCATACGAAGATGCAGCAAGTAAATAGGTATGAGTTGATGCCATGATTGAAGAGTATAAGTCAATCATGAAGAATGATGTTTGGGAAGTTGTTCCCAGACCTGGACGAAAGTCAGTAGTGACTTCTAGATGGCTTTATAAGATCAAGCATGCTATAGATGGTAGGGTGGAAAAGTATAAAGCCAGATTCGTAGCTCGTGGCTTCACTCAAAAAGAAGGCATTGACTATGACAAGACATTTGCACATGTTTCCAGGTACACTACCATCAGAACCATCATTTCACTTACTGTAGTTTTCGGATGCAAATTACATCAGATGGATGTAAAGACGGCCTTCATCAACGGTAAGATTGAGGAAGAAGTTTATATTGAACAACCTGAAAGATTTGTTACTCATGGGAAGAAGACCCATGTATGTAAATTGAAGAAAGCCTTGTATGGGCTAAAATAGGCTCCGAGAGTCTAGTATGCCAGGATGGATGGATTTCTCCATAGTTTGGGGTTTTCCAAAAGTACAGCTGATTCTAACTTGTCCTTTAAAGTTGTTCACAATCATGTCTTGATACTTGTTCTATATGTAGATGACTTGTTTCTTATAGGTGATGAACAGTTGATAGACCAATGTAAGAAGGAGCTTACCTCTGAATTCGAGATGAAAGATCTCGGATTGATGCATTACTTCCTTGGCTTAGAAGTCTGGCAAAAGCCAGGTGAGATCTTCCTGACGCAAGGAAAGCATGCAGTAGATATCTTGCAGAGATTTGGGATGCAAGACTGCAAGCCCATGAGTGCACCAATGACTACCAACTTGACAAAGTTACGGGATTCAGCCTCTAGTTCACAAAGTGTGGACTCTACTCTATATAGACGGCTCATTGGTTCCTTGATGTATCTCGTGCATACGAGACCAGACATCTACTACACAGTGAATGCACCGAGTCAGTTCATGTCAAATCCGAAGCACATACACTTGGTAGTTGCTAAACATGTACTCAGGTATGTGCGAGGTACTATCACGTATGGACTCAGGTATACTTCCAGTAGTGGAGTATTGTTATCTAGATATTCAGATTTAGATTGGGCTAGCAGTGCAGTTGATCAAAAATGTACCTCTGGTTATTGCTTCAGTATGGGATCAACAATGATCTCTTGGTCCAGCAGGAAGCAGGGTTCCATAGCTCAGAGTACAGCTGAGGCAGAGTATATTGCTGCAAGCGATGCCTGCAAGGAAGCAGTTTGGCTCAGAAAGTTGTTATCTGATCTGTTCAAGGGAAAGCTTGACTCGACAATCATCCATTGCGATAATCAAAGTTGCATAAAGCTTTCAGAGAATCCTGTGTTTCACGACAGATCGAAACAGATTGAAATGAGGTATCATTTCATTAGAGACCTAGAGCAGAGAGGTGCTTTGAAGTTACAATTCATTCCTACAGATGAACAGATTGCAGATATCTTGACCAAGCCTCTGACAGCATCAAAGTTCATGTACTTTCGTGACAAGCTTGGTATGGCAAAGAATGCCTCTCTCGCTGAGAGGGAGTGTTGATTTTTTTGAGCAGCATCGAGAGCCCTTCCCCTAGGAGAATGGGACCACCTGGTCTGGGACCATGGTGAAGACTCAACCCAGTGTTGAGTGACCATTCTGTCGAATGGTAGATATCTGGTATGGGACCATGATATAGCCCCAGCTCTACTCTAGGTAGACTCAACCTTGTGTTGAGTAGACATCTGGTCCAAGACCATGATGTAGACCAGTCTGGGACTGGTAGAGTCAACTTAGTTCTGAGTAGCCATTCTCTTGGAGAATGAAAACACTGTAAGCCCTAGACTGGATTTGGGCATGTGTGTGACACTTTGACCCTTGATATATGGGCTTGGTGTGCTTCTCCAAGGATTAGCTACCCTTGGTTAAGTTACCCTAGTACCAGATCTAGATGTCACACAGTGTGTGAGATAAAGCATTAATAACTCTCTTGGTTTATGATGATGTATTTTTGAAATCAAATAGGACCACAGGGGCACTTGGAAAAAGCCCAAAGTCAAAAGTCAAAATAAATAAAGACTTTTTGACCACAGGAAAATGACCACAAGTGAAAGCCAAAATAAATAAGGACTTTTTATAAAAGTCAAAGGGAAAATATAAGGACCCTTTTGGTAAAAAGTGAAAGTGAAATTAGAAAAAGATTAAAAATATTATTATTTTTATCTTTCCTAATCTTGTCCACTTACAGGTGAACAAAAACTATAAAAGAAGATCAAGTCTTCTCATTTGACACACACAAGTTCTCTCTCACAGGTGAAGCTGCTATTTTTTATTGACGAAGACTATTTTGCCCCAGCTAGGGCATTTTTCCAGCAGACCCTCAGCTAGGGTTTTTATCAGCACTTGCATTTTTCTGGGCAGCTCTCCATTTTTCCAGGGCAGCCACCTCTCTCCTCACGGCTTTCTCACTTCTTTCTCCGGGCAGCAAATTCTTGGGCTGATTGTTCATTTGGGCAGGCCACGTTAGGGCACTGCCCTATTGGCACCCACAGGCAGCCTGCTACAGGCATACCCATAAGGGTTTGGCCCACGGGCAGCCTAGGGCATACCCTTGTAGGGCTGCCATAGCCAAGGGCTGCTAGATAGCAGGCCCAGGCTTAAGGTGCAGCTCACGGGCTACCAACAAGGAGGCCCCGAGGGACTTAGGGCAGGCTGTAAAGCCTCGGCCCAAACCAGCAGCAGACTGATCAGCCAACCCAGCAGTCCCAGGCAGTAGCAGAGGTCAGCAGGGCAGTGGATTGTACAGCTGGCAGTGGATCGGGCAGCAGGCAGTAGTTCATGCAGACCGGGCAGTAGATCAGGCAGGCCAGGAAGTGGATCAGGCAGGCCAAGCTTCAGATCGGGCAGTAACAGTACATCTGGGCAGACAGTCTGTTTTCAGGCAGCCTGTAAGTTATTTGGGCAAGAAAGAGAAAAAGGGTATAAACCCTATTTTCCTGAAAAAGTCCAAATTTGTGAAATTTTGTATTTTTGGAAAATATGATTGGAATTATCAGTGATATTTTTCTGATAAATTTTTGTGACAGTGGTAAAACCCAGATTTGGGTTTGAAGAACTTTTTGATGAATTTCTTAAGCCATCTCATTTACGAGATGAGCTATTAATGCTTTTGGGGTTATTGTCCTTTGAAGGTTTCCCCAGTGAAAAAATATATTGTGTCCAGGTGTGCTGATGTGATGAATGTGTTTTTACTGCACTACTGAATTGTTTAAGTAGATCTGCAAATTTTAAAGTTTATGCTAATGCTAAAAATTCAATATTCCATTGGTATTCCCACCCATAGTATCAGTATCTATGTAATACATTTTGATTTTGATAACACTTCAGGTGTCAAGGACTCGATGAGAAAACTGCAGCTTACGGTTATAACTTCTAAACCTCTATTTTATGTGTATTGATTCTTGAAAACTTGTGTGTTGGAGAATAGTAACTAGTACTTTCAAAAGTTTCTAAATGTTCTAAAAAAATTGCATCTTTATGTTTATGTTTTAGTTTTGTATTTGTATTTTTTTTATATACGTAAAACATGTCCCCTATGTTGTCTTTCTGGGGTCAACGTGACCTGTAATGCACATTCATATATGTGTGTCCCATGTGTCCACATGTCATGTGACTTAGCATGTGCCCAATATGAAACTATCTTAAGATAAGGTTAGTGCTAGGTGGTTAAACCAACCATAGATAGTCTATAGCATTATTAGAAGTGTATGAGAGGATGCATTCGAGTGTAATACATAAGCCTGTTATGGCCAGCCAACCTCAGGCTGGCCTTCTGTTGTATATTCACTATAGCAGAAATATAATGTTGTCTTGTATTTTCTCTCCACTCTCTTGTATTTACTATAAAGTATAAACATATTCGTACTCTTTAAAATCTGGTAATTTTTTGCTGATATCCATATTATTTGGCAATTTTACAAGGAAGTGGTGGGAATGTTTATTAAAGAATACAGGATGCATTGGTGCACATTCTGACTTGTTCTTGCTTATATAACTTCAAGCAATGACTAAAAATACCGAATTTAATATATAGTTCTGCCTGATATTTTACAAAGGTAAGAATCCTACTTAAATCTTGCATAGGCCATGAATGAGTAAATTCTTTAAATAAGAATCCCACTTACATATTGCATTAGAAAACCTTCAAATCTATTCAGAACAACCCACGTATATCATTTTATATTCTTTGCAATCAAAAGCAGATAACAAGAAAGTAGATTCAACAAATAGCATTTCTACTCACCGAGGCATCTCTTCTGCACTTTCATTTGGTACCTGCAAGAATATGCCCATTAAAATTTTAGTAATCGCCACCAGGTAAGAAAAACAATATATCATATGAGTGCACAGGTATATAGCTTCAAGCATGTCAACTATAGGGTCTCTATAATCATGCCTGCAATTAAAAATCAGATAACACTATATATCATATGAGTGCACAGGTATAAAGCTTTAAGCATGTCAAATCAGTGTTATCGGAACCGGCAAAACCGGCCGATCTGACCGGTTTACAGGATTGGCCGGTCCGGTCAGCAAAAAAAATAAAAAAATCGGATTTTTTTTCCAGACCGGGTACAGAACCAGCCGGTCTAGACTGGGGACTCACGAAACTCAATTTTTTTTTTTAAAACCAGAAAAATAAAACTTTGCTGATGTACTTTGGAGCCTCTTTGTTAATGTGTTTTGGTTCAGAACCTCAGAGATGTATTGCACTAGGTGCTATTTTGGATATTTGCACCCATATTTGCTATATATATGAGAAACTTTGCATATTTCTGTATTAGTGGTTTGGATTCATATGTATGCACATGAATATATATGTTTTTTACAAAATATGAATATTTTATGTATTTTTTAGTCAGCCGGTTTTTTACCCGGTTTTTTGCCAGTTTCGGTCCGGTTCACATTTTGGTCTTCGCCGGTTCGATGACCGGTCCGGTTCCGATAACATTGTGTCAAATATAGGGTTTCTAAAATCATGCCTGCAAAAAAAAATCAGATACAGGTTTTGATCACTCTCCCTCCTATTTTCATTCAAATGGAGAAAAATGATGGCAAGCCTCTCAGTACCTTCAGTTTAATCCAATATGATTGGTTGGATGAAAAGCATTTTCAGGAATTGATCAAGAGAAAGTGGGTGGGGTATGATAGGAATGCTAGGGAAACTGCTAGCCTTCAGTTTGCAGCTTCCCTATAGAATCTAACAGATGTTGTGGCTTCTTGGGCCTCTGACAAAAAAACAGTGTCCACGGGGACGCGTCCCGCAGGGTCGGGGACGCGTTTCCACGTTTCCTGCATCCCGGGGACTTGGGGACTCCTGGACAAAACTTTCCCTCCCCAACCATGCCCTTGTGAATTTTTTTTTAATATTTTCCCATTATTTTCACATTTTACAATTCCTACTTGGTACTACTTAGAAAATAAACTAATATATTTAGTATTTACATTGCACAATCATTAATATACATCAAATGAATTATTATTTTTGATATTTTATTTTATTTTTATAATTTTAGAGACGTCCCCACATCCCCCCCGAATATACCTAAATTTGGGGGTGGTCTCCACACGTCCCGAATGTGCGTTCCCCCGCTCCCATGTCCCCCCGTCCCAGAAACTTGGGGGAACATTGCAAAAAAGCAAGAATGAACAAGGTATTGAAATCTATTGAGAAAGACACTGAAGAGATTTTTTAAAAGAATGATGACAAAATTTTTAGGAAGGAGAAGAAAGCAAGATAAATAGAGATGGACAAAAAGAAGAACAGAATGTTGGAATGGAGACAGCCTTAATAAAGGATGAAAAGAAAATCTGTGTGGCTTGAAAACGGTGATGAAAACACGGAATTCTTTCATAATTTTGTCAATCATAGGAAAAGGGTTAATACCATATGGGAAATGCAAAATGAAAAGGGTATCACAGTTAGGAAGTTCCCTGAGATAACACACTTAGGAGTTGAGCATTTGCAGTCAATTAAAAGAAGCCAAAAAGGGCAAATATAGAGGAACTCCTTAAGCTAACTACATATTTGCCGAGCTTTGTGACAGAGGAGGATAATCAAATGACAATGGAGAAATTGAAATCAGTTTTTGCATCTTTCAAGAAGGGCAAAAGCTGGGTCCAGATGGTTGGCAGGTGGAATTTTGTATTGGTTTTTATGAACGTGTTGAGCAGGATCTGTTCACAGTCATAGATGAAGTCAAGGATGAAGTCAACTCCATTTTTATAGCATTACTTCTGTAAAAGGAGAAGCCTGGATCCTTTGATGGGTTTAGACTGATCCTTCTATGCAACTGTGTCTACAAAATCATTACAGAGATTCTGGCTATAAGAGTCAAGAAGATTGGGTTTTTAGCTGGTAGGCAGATCTTTCAAACAGTTGGTGTTGCTCAACAAGGCCTTCATTCCATTAGAACCAAGAAATATCCTACCATGGTGCCGACATTGGACCTATCAAAAGCACATCACAGAAGCAGTTGGTTATATATCAAGTTGATGCTCTTACATGTGGGGTGGGTTCAGCCTCCTAGTTGTAAAATGCATAATGGAATGCACTTGTTGTTGATTTTTCTGAGCAGCATCGAGAGCCATTCTCTTAGGAGAATGGAGACACCTAGTCCGAGACCAAGATATGGAACCAGTCCAGCACTGGGGGACTCAACCTTGAGTTGAGTGACCATTATGTTGAATGGTGACATCTGGTCCAGGACCAGGATGTGGAACCAATCTAGCACTGGGGGACTCACCCGAGAGCTGAGTGGCCATTCTTTGAATGGAGGCACCTGGTCAGTTACCAGGAATTCACCTAGTTCGGGACTAGGGACTCAGCCCGAGACTGTGGGCCATTTTTCGGGAGAATGGAGGCGCTGGGTCTGTTACCAAGTATTTGACCTTGAGTCAAATTATGCAGCCTATGGCTGAGGCACCTGGTCTGTTACCAGGAAGACACTATAAGCCCTAGACCGGGTCTATACATGTGTAACTCTCTGACCCTCGATCAGTGGGCTTTGTGATATTCTGCAAGGCTTAGCTCCCCTTGGTTAAGACACCTTAGTACCCGATCTTGGTGTCACACAAAGTGATAAAAGCATTAGTAATTCTCTTTGTTTATGATGATGTACTTTGAGTGGGGATGAAGGACCACCTTGACCACTTCTTTTTCCAACAGGGCACTTGAAGAAGGCTAAAGCAAAAGTCTAAAATATATAAGGACCCTTAGTACCACTAAGAAGTCAAAGTGAAAGTGCAAAAAGACCTTTAGTACCACTATAAAAGTCAAAGTGAGAAAAGAATAAAATAATAATATTTTGTTCTTTTAAGTTTTGGTCCACTTACAAGTGACTCAAAGGATATAAAAGAAGATCAATCCATTTCATTATTACACACACACTTTGCTCCCACAGGTACAGCTGCTCCAACAGAAGAAATTGTTGGTTATTGAAGAGAAGGAAGATTGATGTGATGCCCTAGCATGGATGAGTCTAGCTAGGGAATTCACACTTGTTTTTTATGAACCCTAAGCTAGGGTTTCAATTTTTATCCGTTTTATGAGCTAGGGTTTTACCCTAACTCTCATCTTCTTCTCTGGGCAGCTGAACTCTCTGACGGGCAGTAGTCTCCAACAAGTCACCAGGCAACTCCTAAAGATCACGGGCAGCCCTCTTCCTATCCGGGCTGCCCCCTTCTCTCTCCAGGCAGTCCTCTTGAGGGCTCGGCCCTCCTTCTGCACCCTCGGGCAGCCTACAGCAGGCATACCCGTGAGGGTTTGGGCCTGCTACCAGCCTCGAGTATCCTTTAGGCAAACCCGTCAGGACTGCCATGGCCATGCGAACCCTCGAGCAGCCTGGTGGCATACCCGTAAGGGTCTCAGGCAACAGCCCGCAGGCCTGTTAAGGCTGTCAGGTCTGTGCAGACCCTCGAGCAGCCTATAGGAGAGCCCGTAAGGGCCTCAGGCTAGGTCGGGCAACAAACAGGACAGGGAAGAAGGTACAGACAACAGTCAAGCAACAAGGCAGCAGGTGCAGGCAGGCCTAAACATATACGGGCAGGCAAAACAGAAATTCGGGCAGCCTGCAAATTTCTGGGCAGGAGAGAAAAAACTATGGCAGCAAGCCCTAATTTGGTAAAAAACCTAATTTGGCATTTTCTGTGTAAAAGTTTATCCTCTGTGTAATTGTGGATCTGTGGTACAAACCCAGTTAGGGTTTGGAAAATTTTGAAGAACTCAGTCATCTCATTTACGAGATGAATTACTAATGCTTTTGGGGTTTTTTCCCTTTAAAGGTTTCCCGAGTGAAAAACTCTTGTGTTTAGTGTGTTGATGTTATTTACTGCACTTGTCATTTGTTATATTAGTCTGCAAATTTTAAAAGTATTCATGCTAATGCTAAAAATTCAAGACTTGTTTTGTGTCTTTTGCTGTACTTATTAATGGCTCAGCTTCAAATGTATAGATGGAACTTCTGACTTTCATCTGTCTACAGCTTGAAGATATTTATAACATATATCTCTATATGATGTGGCTTTCTGTTGCTCTGTTTTTTCAGTAATCTGTATTCTAATTATGTTTTAAGGGACAGTTTAAGGTCAGTTTATCTGAAGGTTTGAATAGGGCTCTATTTGGTGATGTATTTCAAGTTCTCTTCTTTGAAAATTTGGCTATGTAAGGGGATGTAATCCTGCACATAAGAGGATATATATTAGTTGACAGGATGGGTTTCCTTTTTGCTGTTTATCTATAGGGTCCTGGTTCCCTAGATCTATTTTTCAATTTATCAAATTAAGCTATAGCACCTGAGTGTAATTTCCACTCTTACTGGAAAAGAAATAGCATTTTTTTTTAAAGCTGTACATAATTGTGTACCAAAGAATTGGAAAATAAAATTAAAATATACAACAAACACGTGCAAATTATAACTAAGAAATAGTAAAATTTAACAAAAAATAAATAATCAAAACCAACCACAGATGTATTTAAAGACTGAAACTTAGAACACTGGCTTTCCTTTATTAAAAATACAAAAGAAGCTATTTATTCCCTCTTAAAATCAAATCTCAATATGTAACAAGTAGAACAAAATGTTAAAGTTAATGCAACTGCGAGATCCATTCTCTGGGATGATGCCACCCTAGTCAGTTAACTATGGTTCATGCTCAGTTAACCAGGCAGTGTAAGTCCCTAGCAGGTATCTAGGGCCCCCAGCAGTCTACTGGGGTTCTTGGTCTGGGAGCAAGCAGGTCAGAGCCATGGCAAAGTCCCTAGCATGTGGCTAGGGCCCCTATCTGTCTCTAGGGCATTATGGTCAAACACCACACAGTTTCTTGGTCATGAGGACCAGGCAAATCCTGCAGGCACAAACAGAGACATACTGTTCTAGGACCAGGCAGATACTTGGTCTGGGACCAAGCACGTCCTGCAGGTGTATTCCTGGTTAGTTAACCAGGTGGATCTTGGTTAGTTAACCAAGATGATGATGTGTGATGCCCTCCTCTCCTAGGTCCTCGAAATGGTTGAGCTAGGTTGTTTCCTCAAGGGAATCACTAGCATTTGACCTAAGGAGCAGTCAAGAGGATCAAAGGATCACATCATCCAGTTTGGACCTTCCTTATATGGTGATGATAAAACTTCTAGTTACTATGTAACACTTGAGGACCACATACATTCAAAGAGAGAGATAAAAGGGTTGTCTTCCCACCTTGTTGTTACACCTTTTGTCTTGTGGTTAAAAGGATTGTTTTCCCACCTTGTTGTGACACCTCTTGTTGACTTATGATTAGCTTTGTGTTGGCTTAGTCTTGTGTTGACCCCTCCCTTGTTGGTCCTATGTGATAGTGCCCCCTTTTTGAGTGTGGTAACTTGACCCTCTATCTTGTCTTGGGAAACCCTCTCCTAAGACGTCTTAACTTTAAGTTATATTTTTATATTTGCTAAACCTCCTTAATTGTGTGACGTCTTGACCCTTGTCAAGTAACCCTAAAGTCAATGAATACTTAGAAGGTAAAACCTTCTAGAAGTCCTTAAAGAGTTATAAATATAAGTTTAAGCCTTCATTATGAGATCATCTCGAAGATGGAATCTGAGATCTGATTTGCTTGTGGCTGTTCAAGGGTTTTGGTACACTGATCTAGATGATGTCAAGAGTTTAGAAGGTTGCTGCTTGCTTTCTCTGGATATCTTCTGCTGTTAAGGCATGTTCTTGTGGGCCGTCTGTCTTGCTGAGCCTGTTGGAGGTTGCCGTCCATCTTAAAGTCTGATTTGAGGTTGCCAATGTCTTCCTGAGGCTGCCACTACCCTGCTGAGGTGTGGTTTGGAGTGTCGTTGACCTGTCAGAGCCTGCTGAGGTCTGGTTGAGGGTTCCGCTGAACTGTCTGAGCCTGCTGAGGTCTGTTTTAGGGTATCGCTGTCTTGTTGGAGGGTGTTGTTTCTTGTCTGAGGGTGCCGCTACCTTATTTGAGGCTGTCGCTGCTTGTTGTGAAGGTTTTAAGGCTGTCGCTGCCTTATTTGAGGGTCTATCTGCTTGTCTAGGACTGCTACTGCTTGTTTGGAGGTTGTTGTTGCCTGTTAGGGTCTTGTTAAGGGAGTTGCTGCTTGTCTTGAGGGTGTCGGGCTGGTTGGGTATACTGTTCACTGTGTGCACTGTCCTAAGGGATGCCGTCTATTGTTTTGAGGCTACCTTTCACTGTCGCATGGGATTTGTGGCTGGCTTTCTCTGTTGGGTATTTTACTATTTACTCTCTGAGTCTCTACTGTAATAGTCTAATCCTATCCTACAGCACTTTATCTCTCTCAGGTATGTGTTTACCCTCAGGTAAGGGTCAGTTACTTGTTCCATTTGTTGACTTGCCTCTGAGAGGCAAGATTTGATTTGAAAGTAAATTCTGAGTATAAGGAAGGTCCAACTCATAAACAGTTATCAGACCTGTTAGTTAGAACTCTTACTGCTGCTACTTTTCAGTCCATTTTAATGATTGTTGATTAGTTCATTTTATTACTGTTGTTATCCTGCTGTTTATGATTTTATTTCTGTAGTACTTTTACTGCAATTGTTAATTTTTTTATGTTTCAAACCCTAACTTTAACACAGTGATCCTTAGCGAGTATTAAAGTTGAAAGAGATGAAAATTATATCTTAAAATTTAACACCAATTATCGTTCACAAGAAATAAAAATGAACTAAAACCATATTACAATCTGATATGTTTATCACCATTTCAGACAAAAGACAAATGAAAAATAAAGTCAAGAGAACATTATAAAATATAGATTGAATAAAAGTAAAACAATAAGTTACCGGAAACGTCTACGAAGCACCCCTGAAATGTCGTTCCAAGTTTCAGAAATGGAAATGGATACGAAACTGCTTGGAAACGGCGAGATTCGTTTCAAATGAAGCGGATACAAACCAGCTGAATTGGATACAGATCCACCGAAACTGGAAATGGATCAATTGGATTTCAAAACAGATCAGCCGGATTGGGATACGGATCAGTCTCCATTGGATACAGATAGGCCAAAAACGGATATGAATCCGCCTAATTGACCAAAATTGTAATATGTTTCACAGTTCATTCCTCCATTTTTTTTTTTTAATCGGTTCTAAAAAAATAGAAACCCTAGTGGGCCTGCTAAATACCTAAAAACAAATCCGATTTCATTACTTTACATTTCCAGACTCTATTGTTCACTATCCGCCCGTGAAGTGTGTCTCTGTCTCGCTGTGAAAGATTTCTATCGCTGTTAAACTTCGATAGAAAGAAGTCGTCGGCCGGTTTGAGTTCAGGACCCAGGTTCTTCAATGTTCACTCTTCAGCATCCTTCCAAGTTCCAGCTGACAGTTCGTTTTGTTGATCATTCACTATAGTTCCAGCCTACATAGTACGTCCAGATATGTTCAATTTTTTGTTTTGCATTGCTATTAATTCCATTTGCAGCTTACAGTTTACCTCATTTATGATTTACACTGTTTAAACTTTAAACTTTACAGTTACCTCATTTACCAAGCGATTTGATATGGATCGGTGATCACTCTATAATTTTTCATCATTTTTGGAGTTAAATGTGGACGGGTCTCCTGGCTGTTTCTTATATTTTAATCTTGTTTCTTTACTCAATACAAAAAAATTATGTAAAATAAGTGAATAACTTTATAAGTTTATTGTTGCATGCTGCAATGGCTACTTTCTAGTGCTTAGGGTACAGCTTTCAGGCTATTGTTTGTATTATCAAACAGTGTACCATAAGGCTTAAGGCAAGTAAGAAGCCTGTCTTCTCCTTGTTGCAACTTGCAAACATCGAAATGGTTAGATGCCATTTTACATCACTGTTCCGGTGCCTTCAAACTTCATGCTAGACTTGTTTTCACTATTTTTATTACTATTATTTGGGCTTCTAACTTTTTTGGAAGTTACTTTGAGAAGCATGCCTCAACTGATAAGGAGTGGGAACGCTTTCATAATTCATATCTGTAAGAACACACAACCTTTGAGGCTAGCTTAAGCCCTAATCCTCACCAGCATATGCCATAAAATCAATTTTTTAAATTTTTTAGATCTGTCTGTGTGTCGCTCAATGAAGACTGCAAACACTTGTTAAAACATAAAACTTAATATGCATGCAGCTGTGTTTCTCTGTAAGACAATGGCAACCTGCTTTTTGCGGTCTTCTGCTGGACACCACAGATCAAACATCTTTGGCTGCTCCATAAATTTTCACATCAAAATGTCAAAACTTATGTGACTTGTAGCTCAATTAGCCACCTGTGAACTTATGCGACTTGGGAGTTATACCAACTTATAACTTATTGTTATACTATATTTGCATTTATATAATATATCAATTTGAATACAATTGCATTGCAGACACTTTTGTGCTGCCAGCCTGCCACCAACTATATCTTCCATAATATGTATATTATATAAACTTATAAAGCAATGCCAACTTATGATTTCAGAGTCCAGACTTTCAGTTAGAAACTTATATTTGTTCCTACACTTTAAAGTTTACATATTTGGAATCCCCGAGCATCCCAATTCCTTCTTTGAATATCAATGATCACTTTGTATATTGAACCTGCAGGGTATAGCAGCACAGCTTACTATTCATCTACATCATGGAATCATCATCCGTGAATGTTGGGGAGCAAGAAATTCAATCAGCCCGTACTGAGAAAATTGATCCAAAGTCTTCTCTTTGGAAATATGTCACTGTTGTGGGGAAGATCCAAGGAGGGAGGTCATTAATATGGATTTGCAGTGAATGTCAAAAGGAATTCAAGGCATCCTATACTTGGGTGAAAGCACATTTGCTTGGGATAAAGAACATTGGTATTCAAGTATGCACCGGCCCACCTAAATCAGATGGAAAAGATGGAAAGGGTTTGAGCAAAGAAAAAATAACAAAATATCAAAAATAACAAGATGAGGCAGATGCTAAAGCAAATGAGTCAAATGCTGCCTTTCAATTCAAACAACCAACAAAAATGGGAGCATATTCATCTCATGAAAAACGTAGTCCTTCAAACCCAAAGCAGTCTAATTTGGGACCGCTTGAAAAGAGTTTTAATAATGATGCTCGAGACACAGCGGATGCAGCTATAGGACAATGCATTTATGCAAATAGCCTTCCTTTTAGCCTTGTGCAATCTCCTTACTGGCATAAATGATTAGAGAAGTTAATAAAGCCCCAACAGGATATGTTGGCCCTGGTTATGACAAGATCCGCACTACATTGTTGACAGGTGAGAAGTTACGTATGGAGGGTGCATTGAACCCCATTCGTCATTCATGGCGCATATCAGGGGTGTCCATCATTTCTAATGGATGGAAAGATCGTAGGAATAGGCCTTTGATAAATGTGATTGCTCAAAGTCCTAAAGGGGCAATGTTTTTTAAGGCAGTGGACTGTGAGGGGCAGCAAAAAGATGCTCAATTCATTGCTGACATCTTGATTGAAGCAATTGTATTTGTGAGGGTAGAAAACGTTGTCCAAGTCATAGCAAACAATGCAACAGTGTGCAAAGCAGTGGGCCTAATTGTTGAAGGCAAATATCAACACATCTTTTGGACCCCTTGTGTTGTTCATTCATTGAATCTAATGTTGAGCAAGATAGGCACTCAAATTGAGTGGATGCGACTTATTTTTGAAGAGGCAAAAGAAATACAAGCCTTCATCACAAACCACCACATGTCCCAAGGCATTTACATAGAATTTGCAAGTTGGAGCTTCTTAAAGTACCAAAAATTTAAAGTTTAAATCTTAAACTTGTAAAGTTTGTTTCATAAATCTTAGGACTCTAAATTTTAATTTATTGAAATCTTGTCACTTGCAAGTTGCAAAGACTCAATTTGCCTCTCACATCATAATAGTCTTGACAAGGCTTATGCAGGTGAAAGAAGCCTTACAATCAATGGTATGCAACTCTCTTTGGAATCAATGGAGGCAATCCCAAACTAAAAGAGCACAAGCAGTGAATAGGTTGGTTGTTGATGATTAATGATGGGATAAGGTGGAATACCTCTTGGCATTTACTACACCATTGTGGATTTGCTATGTATGTTTGACACAGACAAACCCAGTATGGGAGATGTGTATGAGGGCATTGACTCCATGATAGAGAAGATAAAAGTCGTCATCAATGCCAAGGAGCGGGACCCAGATGAAGTATTTTACAGCTAAGTAAAACTTAAAAGACATATTGACCAAAAGGTGGAACAAGATGACCACTTCATTGCACCTATTGGCCTATGCAATAAATCCTAAATATCATTTTGCAGAGTTGCGAAATGATCCAGAAAGAACTGCACCAAAGAACGACCCAGAAGTCTCCCAAGGGTGTAAAGAAAGCTTTTAGAAAGCTACTTCTAGATCCTAATATTGCCTATATGATTCATGAAGAGTTTTCACATTTTATGGGATTAGAGGGTTTGGGTGCAAGTAATGATCCTTTATCATCTTAAGGATCAAGATTTCATATTGGTTTCTTAGATCATTTCATATTTGTTTAAGATCTAATTCTAAGGGTTTGAATTTTGAAATTTGGGTGCAGATATTGAGACTATGCAGGACAAGACCAAACTAAGTCCAATTAATTGGTGGAACTTCCATGGTGGAGAAATTCCAAATATCCAAAAATTGGCCGTCAAGATCTTGTCACAAGTTGCTAGTTCCTCATTAACAGAGAGGAATTGGAGCACATATGGCTTCATCCATTCGATGAAGCGACACAAATTGGGCTTCAAGAAGGCTGGGGAACTTGTTTATGTCCATTCCAACCTTCACTTTCTGTCACATAAGAAAGATGAATACAAATCGGGGCCCACCAAACGATGGGATCTAGAACCAAAATTACCTAACTTGAATTTGACATTGAATGCCATGTCTCATATGGATCCATTTGACGAGGGGGTACCATCAAGTGGACAAGGCAGCAATGTTCTAGCTTCTACTTCTAGAGACAATGAAAATGCTAATGTCGATGTGGGTCTTCGTCACATGGACGAGGACATTTTTGATGATATGTAAATGTAATTTATAATTATGTTTTGAACTTTTGAACAATGAACATTGAATATGACAGTAAGTTGCCACTCAATTAGTTTTGTAATTTGTATATTTGACTTATGTTGATGGTGATAATTATGTAATAAGTTAATATGTAGTTTTAATTTAAAATTTAAATGATGAATGTTAAATTTATTATTTTAGTTATATATATATATATAGAGAGAGAGAGAGAGAGATGTGTCATTTCCCTGTCATATCATATCCAGATTTTTTGAAAATCGTTGTATTCATGTCCCCCTGTACCCGTATCCGTTTCAGTGAAACTTAGGTAAAACATAATTTGTTCAGGGATCTTACCAAATCATGTCCCTAATTCAAGATATGCCTTCACTGAGTGCATGCTAAGATACAAAAAGATTGTTACAAGACAATTATTAAAATGACACTACTGAGATTGGATCCACCCAAAGTTACAAGTTTGAAAGCAACAATAAGACAGTTAATTAAGAAACTGTATGTGTGCAAATGAAATAAGTAGGAAATAACGCAAGAACAATCACATCAACATTGAGAATACAAGAATTGGCATTACAACTCTTATTCAACTCACAACCTTATGTACATGCTTATACAAGTAATCAACAGAAATGGATGTACGATGTGCGATATATATTGATGTTTCCATTCAAGATAAATATTGAATTCAAAAAGAAGGGCCTCTTTGAACACATAGAAGTCATGCATATAAAATGGTTGGGAAGCACAACCATCCAGCCAACAAGCTAGTAACATCCTAATGACGACATTGTGACTTAACTCGAAACAGAGGGAACTATTACAATTCTTCACGACATTGTGACTTAATTCACAAGAGTGGATACATGAATGTGTTGTGCCTTATGTAAATATTTAGTACCATAAGCAACATTTTTTCATGTGACAACAATAATATGATCATCATTTTTATTCAATATAATGACATTCTTATTTTGATGGTTAACAATAACACATCTACATTTCCTAATACCTTTTGTAATAGTTCATCTTTTGTTTTTCTTGTTTCTTCACCTTCTATTCCTCATGCCTACATATATGTGGCATCAAGCTCTTATTGAAATTCTTACCAACTTTATCGCCTTTATATTTCTCATTATATGTGAATTTGCATAGATATAATAATACCATTTGGTCCTTTTCCCGATTTCTATCATTTAAGAGACAACAATGCCTAATCACTTCATCGTCAATTGAATGAATTTGTATTGATTTCTCCTTTCCATGATTATTTTAGTAAAACAATTTATACTCCACGATCCTTTCAATACAAACTTCATTGCTTTCTTTTAATATTACATTTTTATATGTTTATTGTAGCAGTGCACTCCTCTTCTTTCCTCTCACTAAACTTTTCTTCATCACCTTGTACCCTTCAAGTACGCTCTTGATGCCCTCGGTCACCTCCTACCGTGCAACTAGGAGTTGAACAAGATGATGTGCAAGGATATTTATAGACAATACATACATATCAACTAAATTGCCCCTCCCAAGGACCTCGTTCCTAAGATGGCTTTCTATCATGCATTTCATGTGGCTAAGGGATGGCCTCATTATTAAACCTAGGAATTCTCAAAAGCACTGGATGCAGAGCCTCAAGACTAATTTAGTGTTTTTCACACTAACTCCTAATTGAGACAAATCATAACATAATGATATTAGGGAGCCTCTATCAAGTTTGTCGCCTATATGATATCAAGTAGAAGGAGCACCGTATCTTCAATTGCTATATGTACTATGAATGAGATTAGAGGGAGGTTCCATTATATTTATAAAGTCATGAGGATCCCCCACTGCTTTCTTCCAATGCCTGGAGCAAAGTTATTTTGCTATTTTCCCAATAGAAGTACTAGGATTCAAGGGACACATTTTACAAAGACCACCCAACCCAAACATTTTTCAATTGATTACTTCCTTCTTTCCATCAATCTTGACCATAGATGATTGTAAGCAATGTGCAAAGTCCCACCAAAGATCAACTTCCAAATCGATAAGGTCTCGTGCTACTTCTATATCTATAGTGAGCAAAGTCATCCCCACCAAGGTCTTGTGGAGGCCCCACTCATAGCACAATTTAGCTACACACCCTCTACTTTCTCGAGCACTTATATCTATGCCACCAATTTCTTCTTGGTGACCTCGAGTGTTAGGAGAGTTGTGGCAAACGAATGATTACCACCTAGGATCACATATCCCAACTCCTCAATTCAAATCTCTCTTAGGAAGAGATTGTCAAGAAATTTATCGACTCCTACATGATTAATGACTTTGTTAAGGCATTGTCTTCTTCTTCCTCTCCTTAATTTGCCTCTACCTCTAAAAATGCTTGAGATGCCCCCTAGTTCCCCTTGTTTAGTTGGGGCTTAGCTAAGGATAGGTAGCCATTTTTCTTCTCTTTAACATATTATATTTAACATTGGTATTATATATTATTTCTAGTTACTAATGATAACTCCTTAGCAACTTTGCTTTTTTGTCAAATAGTGATATGAGTTGCTTTTGCACTCCCAATATGTACCTACATTGTAATGTAATTTCAGGTCCCACTAACCTACTATTGTGGCCATTCCTTGGACAATAAAAAATTATCTTCTCCTCCTTTTTTGTGAGCAATTATTGAATGGAATTCAAGATGAAGGTGATTGCAAATCTGGTTTTGAATATTGCTTTGTATTGGAGAATGTAATGACAATTTCAGCCTTTGGTTTGACACAATTAGTTTTCTTATAATATATAAAAAAGATTTTAAAACATATATATATATATATATATATATATATATACAGGATCCTCCTCCTGTTGATTTTTCTTAGCAGCATCAAGAGCCATTCTCCTAAGAGAATGGGGACACCTGGTCCAGGACCACGATGTGGACCAGTCTAGCATTGATAGACACAATTAGTTTTCTTATAATATATAAAAAAGATTTTAAAACATATATATATATATACAGGATCCTCCTCCTGTTGATTTTTCTTAGCAGCATCAAGAGCCATTCTCCTAAGAGAATGGGGACACCTGGTCCAGGACCACGATGTGGACCAGTCTAGCATTGATAGACTCAGCTTAGTTTTGAGTAACCATTCTTTTGAATGGAGGCACTTGGTCAATTACCAGGATTCAGCCCGAGGTTGAGGGCCATTCTCTTGGAGAATGGAGGTGCTTGGTCTGTTACCAAGTATTTGACCTAGTGTCAAATTATGCAGCCTATGGTTGAGGCACCTGGTCTGTTACCAAGAAGGCACTATAAGCCCTAGACTGGGTCTAGGCATGTGTGACACTCTGACCCTTGATCAAAGGGCTTTGCGATCTTCTCCAAGGCTTAGCTACCCTTGGTTAAGACACCCTAGTACCTGATCTTGGTGTCACACAGTGTGTGAGATAAAAGCATTAGTAATTCTCTATGTTTATGATGATGTACTTTGAGTGGTAATAAAAGATCACGTTGATCACATGTGATGACCACAGGGGCACTTGAAGAACGCTAAAGCAAAAGTCAAAAATGCATGAAAACCCTTAGTACCACTAAGGTGTAAAAGTGAAAGTGCAAAAAGACCTTCAGCACCACTAAAGGCAAAAGTCAAGATTAGAAAAGAATAAAATATTATTATTTTGAGATTTCTAATTTTGGCCCACTTATAGGTGGCTCAAAGGATATAAAAGAAGATCATTCCATTTCATTATTACACAAACACTTGCTCTCACAGGTACAATTGCTCATCAAAAGATCTCACAGGTTTTAAAGAAGAAGGCTCCTATGATTATGCCCTAGCATGGATGAGTCTAGCTAGGGCATCATCATCTATTGAAAAAGAACCCTAAGCTAGGGTTTCATTATCCATTCATTTGCAGCAGCTAGTTTTTGAGTTAGGGTTTTTACCCTAACCCTTCTTTTCATTTTTTCGGGCATCCATCTTCTTCCAAGCAGCTTCTCCACAGATCCGGGAAGCTGGGATTGTCGTTGGGTAGGAGGCTTCTACTTATGGGCAGCCCCCTCCATCATGGGCCACCCTCTCTTCATCTTTTGGGCAGGCCACAGAAGGGCTCTGCCCTCTCGGCACCCTCGGGCAGCCTCTAGCAGGCATATGTGGGAGGGTTCCGGCCTATGGCCAACCCTCGTGTAGCCAAAAGGAAGACCCGTGAGGGATGTCGTGGCCACACAAGCCCTTCGGGCAGCCTGTGGGCATACCCGTGAGGTCCCTGCAGCAACCCGCAGGGCTACCAGGCCTGCACAAGCTCTCGGGCCAACCCTTAAGGCCACGACCTACAGCAAACTGCCCTCCGGGCAACAGCAGGGTTGCAAACCACAACAGCAGGGCAGCAAACAAACCATGGGCAGCCGTACGAGCAAGCTAAGTCACACGGTTCGGGTTCGGGTTCGGCAAGAATTAAGTTCGGTTCAGGGTCGAATTTTCCAATGAGGTTCGACAATAGGTTCGACTATATATATATAAACTTCCTTCATATACTCCCCCTCAACTAATCTTCTACACCCCATCACCCATAGGATTCAAAGCACTTAGGTCACTATTCATAATTTCATCATATATACTTGTTGTTTCTGATATTTCTACTTACAAATTTGTACTTCTAAGAATAGGTTCTTGTGGTTTAACAACGGATTTACATGCTTCCCACAGCAGTAGTTTGTTCTTAGGGGCAAATCTATGTTCTTACTTGTTGTTTGGTATGTTCTTATGTAGACTACAGATATGATATTTCAAATTACAAAGAGCATTTAATTTATAGACAACATAAATAAATAGAGAGCATTCAATCTATAGACATCATAAATAAATCAAGAGCATTTAATTTATAGACAACATTATATTTATAGATAACATAAATAAATAGAGAGCATTTTATTCATAGACAGCATAAATAAATAGAGAGCATTTAATTTATAGACAACATTTAATTTATTGGTATTGTGTGTGTGTGTGTTTTTTTTTAATTTGAATTTTTTTCAGTAAAAAAATTGAACCTCAAATTTGTTTTCCTTTAGGTTCGGCTTTAGGTTCGCCTTCAGGTTCGCCTTCAGGTTTGGGTTTGGCTTTAGGTTCGACATTAGGCTCGCCTTCAGGTTCGGGTTAAACGAGGTTCGTGTTCGACTTCATGTTCGACATTAGGTTCGGCGAACCCTGTGACTTAGTGAGCAAGTACAGGCAGAGAAGGTACGGCCGAGCAGCATAGGGGTACAGACGAGCAGCACAGGCAAAATTCCGAGAAGTGTTTCGAGCAGCCTGCTAATGAGCAGGAGAGAGAAAAACTATTGCAATAAAGCCCTAGTTTGTGAAAAAGCATTTTCGGCATTTTTGTGTAATGTGGAAAAATTGATCTTCAGATAATGTGGTTTAACCCTGTTGGGGTTTGAGGATTTTTTTTAAGAATTTTAGTCTTCTCATTTACGAGATGGATTACTAATGTTTTTGGGGTTTTTGTCCTTTAAAGGTTTCCCCGTGAAAAATTCTTGTGTCCAATGTGTTGATGTGATGAATATTGTTTACTACACTTATCATTTGTTTATGTTAGTCTGCAATTTTTAAAAGTATCACGCTAATACTAAAATTCCACATAGTATCAGAACTTAGCATGTGAAGACACAGTAAAGGGACATTGTTGTTGTCTTCCTAGACCTTGGGATAAGTTTTGCAAACTTAACATTTGGCTAAGTGGTAGAGATGGCCGTCAATATCTTCAGACCGGAAGAGAAGCTACAAGGTTCAGCAAACTACAACTCCTTGAAGGCCAAGTTGATAGCTATTCTAGAAGAGAATCACTTGGATGACATTGTGTTTAATATCGACGAAGAGGCAACATCTAATGCTGGCAAACTTGCTTACAAGAAAAAGCAGGGTAAGGCTAGAAGAATCATTTATGATTCTGTCAAAGAAACAATGATGCCCAACATCACAGCTCTAAAGATTGCAAACGAATGCTTTGACACCTTGGCCAACCTATATGAGAAGAAGGCTCTCAATCAAAAGAGAGTCTTGAAGAAGAGGCTACGAACTTTGAAGCTGAACAAGGATGAAGGGGTTGGTTCCTTCTTCACAAAGATTGCACAGGTAAGAGATCAACTAATTGCTATCGATATTATTGTCGATGATGATGACCTTGTGCAAACTGTGGTTGATGGTCTCCCAAGCTCTTGGGAAACCTTCATGGCATCTGTCAGTGGACGTGAGAATCAGCCAACCTCTGAAAGACTTTGGCATGTTGCATAGAAGAAGAGAGAAGGACCTCAGGCAAGGTAACCAAGGAAAGAAACCTTGCACTTGCAGCAAAGACAAAGAAGTTCAAGAAGTCTTTCCCTCAGAAAAAAGAAGGGAAAGAAACCTCAAGGTGAGTTCTTTGACATGTCAAAAGTTTAATGTTATAATTGCAACAAGTTTGGACATTTTGCCAAGGATTGCAAGCAAGCCAAGAAGAAACCCAAGCGAAAGTTTCTCTGCTGCAGAAGCAGATGAAGAAGAAGAAGAACCAAAGAAGAAGAACCTAGAAGAGAGTACTACTTGGTTTCTGCTCTCACTGGTTCTTTCACAAATTGTCCCACCTCTTGGTTGGTGGATAGCGGTGCCTCCAGGCACATGACAAGTAACTGTGGAACTCTCACCAGTTACAGAAAGAAGAAGTTCACCACACAGGTCGAACTTGAAGATGACTCCACTTACAAGATTGAAGGAGTTGGCTCAACTTCACTTCAACTTGACTCAAGTACGGTTCTTCATATTGATGATGTTCTTTATGTTCTTGGTTTAAAGAAGAATCTTCTATTTGTTGTTGGCTTAGAGGACAAGGGCTACAGAGCCCTCTTCATAGACAAGAAAGTCCTTCTATGGGCAAAGGACAAAGATCTAAGCTCAGCAATACAGATTGGGGTTCGAGAGGGAGGCCTTTACAAGGCTTCCAAAGATTCCACTCATGCTTTGGTAAATCACACAGTTGATCCTTGTGAACTATGGCATAGAAGGTTTGGACACCTTCACTACACAGCTCTCCCAGGATTGCAGAAGATGGTCACAGGTATGCCAAAAGTATCTCCAAAACATGAAGGAATCTGCAAAGGATGTGCTCTAGGTAAGAACATTAAGAAATCCTTTTTTCAGAAGCAAAAATAGATCTAAAGGCATTTTGGATTTGATTCATTCTTACATTTGCGGCCCTATGTCTTCACCCTCCTTGAGTGGGTGTTTGTATTATGTCTTGTTCATTGATGATCACTCTCGGAAGTCATGGATTTACTTCCTCAAGGCCAAGAGTGAAACTTTTGATAGGTTCAAAGAGTTCAAGACACTGATTGAAAATCAGACTGGCAAACACATCTATATCTTGAGATTAGATAATGGAGGTGAGTATGAATCTAATGAGTTTGATGTTTTTTGCCAAGAAGCAAGAATCAAGAAAGAGCTGACAGTACCATACAACCCTCAGCAGAATGGGGTTGCAGAAAGGAAGAATAGAACAATCTGTAAAGTTTCTAAAGCAATGCTCACCGATCTAGATCTTCCTCTATCTTTGTGGGATGAAACTTCAGGTACGGCTATGTATATTCAAAACAGAAGCCCTCATGCTATTTTGGGGGACAAGACTCCAGAAGAAGTCTTCACCAAGAAGAAACCCGCAGTTGACCACATGAAGATATTTGGCACTCCGGTGTACGTTCATGTGCCAAAGGAAAAGAGGGCCAAGCTAGAGCCCTCCAATAAGAAAGGTATATTTGTCGAGTACAATGATTGCTCGAAGGCTTATCAAGTTTATATACTGGGACAAATGTACATTGAGGTCACCAAATATGTGATCTTCCATGAGGAAACTATGTTTCGTATAACACTAGAGATTTCAACGAAAATGAAGTTTCTCCACTTGAGTCTCCAGATTCAGAAATTCAGAGGGAGGAAGATGAATTTGAAGATCAAATTCCAGATGCACCTAAGGACACTGAAAGTCCACCAAAAAAATTGTTTGAAGTTCCTCCTTCCAAAAGGAGACCTGCTAGGTATCGAGAGACGATACAAGAAGGCGAGAAGCATAAAGCTACACTCGAGACTTTCAGAGAAAGCATAACACCACAGAAGTACTTCGGTCTTATGAGCCAGCTCATAGCGCAAAACCTTCATCATACGAAGAAGCAGCAAGTAAACAGGCATGGCTTGATGCCATGACTGAAGAGTACAGTTCAATCATGAAGAATGATGCGAGGGAAGTTGTTACTAGACCAACAGAAAAGCCAGTAGTGACATCCAGATGGCTTTATAAAATCAAGCATGTTGTTGATGGCAGTGTGGAGAAGTATAAAGCTAGATTCGTAGCTCGTGGCTTCACTCAGAAAGAAGGCATCGACTATGATGAGACATTTGCTCTTGTTGCCAGATATACTATCATTAAAACCATCATTTCACTTGCTACAGTATTCGGATGGAAGTTACATCAAATGGATGTAAAGACAGCCTTCCTCAATGGCAAGATTAAGGAGGAAGTCTATATTGAAGGCTTTGTGACTCATGGGAAGAAGACCCATGTATGTAAACTGAAGAAAGCCTTGTATGGATTGAAACAGGCTCCGAGAATCTGGTATGCGAGGATGGATGGATTTCTCCAAAGCTTGGGGTTTTCCAAAAGTACCGTTGATTCTAACTTGTACTTTAAGGTTGTTCATAATCATGTCTTGATACTTGTTCTATATGTAGATGATGTCTTTCTTACAGGTGATGATTAGTTAGAACCAATGTTGCACGACTCGAACTCGGCAAAGACTCGGCTGGCATATGACTCGTCGACTCGGGAAAGACTCGAGAAGTACTCGGGACAGACTCGGCAAATAAAAAAAACCTAAAATATAATAAATTTTGATAAATTATAATTGTTTTACATATAAATGTATCACATCTAATACATATTATATTTCAATAATATTTTAATTTTTGTAATCCATTCTATTATTTTAATTTTTGTAATCCATTTTCAGATATATATATATATATATATATATAATCTTAAATTATGTATATACTATATAGTATTATCATACATATTATATATTAATATGAGTTATTATATATTAATATGAGTAAACATGTGATAGTAACCTTTATAGATTATAATCTATAAAGTTATATTTTATAACCTGACTATCCTAACCTCCTAACCTATTTACCCTTTATCTAAAAAATAATAATAAAATTCATATCACGTGGTTATCAACTTAAAACCACTATAAATTAACTTAAGTCAATAAGCCATCGTCCACTAAATATTATATTCAGTGTACACTGAATATAGTAAATATTTCATTAAAATTATGGTTAATAAAAATTATAAAATAATAAATTCTTATATATTAATTGTTTTAAAAATATAATAAATAAAGTATTGATTATTAAAATAATGTTAAATTTCAATCATTTGAATAACAGTAAATATTTCATTAAAATTATGGTTAAATTAAATTATTAATGATATATTATCCAGTATTTATAAATACAGATTTTTTTTTATCAAAAATCTTAATATTTATGATAATAAGTATACATTAACATAAGGTATAGTTAATCTACTTCTTCTTTATTTTGAATTTAAAAAACCATGTATAATTTGATTTTTTTTTTAAATATATATATATATTCAAAATTACAGTGTTTATGCTATAAAAATATATATATTATTCAAAGCTACTCCATGTTTATCGTTGAAATAGATTGACAATATGCAAATATATAATAATCCCTGAGCTTTCCTAAAATCTGGTATTGTGAAAAACTGCTCCATGTTTATTGTTGAAAAAGTACAATTGATTGACAATGTGCAAATATATAATAATTACTGAGCTTCCTAAAATCTAGTATTGGAAACGATGATAGCAAGCCGCACAACCGCCGAAGTGGAAACGACGACCAAGGTTTGACAGGTTGCACAGAGAATAAAGCCACGACTCATCCCGATAGCAAGTCGCACATCATGGCCACCAATAGCAAGCTGCACAACAGCCGGAGTGGAACCGACGACCAAGGTTTGACAGGTTGCACAGAGGGAAACCCTCTGACTGTGACGGATAAAGCCACGACTGATCCCGTCTCATCAGCCGCGTGAGTTTGGACAAATAAAACCCAAACGAATTTGATTTGGCGAGCAAGTGCCCGAGTCTTGGGCGAGTTTGACCGAGTAAGTGTCCATTGTGCCGAGTTTGCCGAGTTTTGTTGAGTTGGCGAGTCTGTCCACGAGTATAAGCCGGTTACTCGTTTTCTGGTCTGACTCGGGCAGACTCGCAAGTACCCGCGAGTCTTGGCCGAGTCATGCTTCATTGGTTAGAACAATGTAAGAGGGAGCTTACACTTGGTAGCTGCCAAACATGTACTTAGATATGTGTGAGGTACTATCACTTATGGGCTCAGGTATACTTCCAACAATGTAGTATTGTTATCTGAATATGCAGATTCAGATTGGGCTGGCAGTGCATTTGACCAGAAAAGTACCTCTAGTTACTGCTTTAGTATGGGATTAGCAAAGATCTCTTGGTCCAACAAAAAACAGGGTTCCATAGCACAAAGTACAACTGAGGCATAGTATATTGTTGTAAGTGATGCCTGCAAAGAAGCGGTTTGGCTCAGAAAACTTGTATTTGATTTGTTCAAGGGAAAGCTTGACTCAATGATCATTCATTGCGATAATCAGAGTCGCATAAAGCTTTCAAAGAACCCGATGTTTCATGATAGATCGAAACACATTGAAATGAGGTATCATTTCATCAGAGACCTAGTGCAAAGAGGTGCTCTGAAGTTACAGTACATTCATATGGATGAACAAATCGCAGATAGCTTGACCAAGCCTCTTACAGCATCAAAGTTCATGTACTTCCGTGACAATCTTGGTATGGCAAAGAATGCCTCTCTCGCTGAGAGGGAGTGTTGATTTTTCTGAGCAGCATCGAGATCCACTCTCTTAAGAGAATGGGGACACCTGGTCCGGGACCACGGTGTAGACTCAACCTAGTGTTGAGTGATCATTCTGTTGAATGATGATATATGGTCCTTGACCATGATATGGACAATGATATATGTTGAATGGTAGACATCTGGTCCGAGACCACGATGTGGACCAGTCTAGTACTGGTAGACTCAACTTAGTTCTGAGTAGCCATTCTTTTGAATGGAGGCACCTGATGAGTTACCAGGACTCGGCACGGGGCTGAGGGCCATTCTCACAATGGGGGCGCTTGGTCTGTTACAAAGTATTTCACCTAGTGTCAAATTATGCACCCTATGGCTGAGGCACCTGGTCTGTTACCAAGAAGGCACTATAAGCCCTAGACTAGGTCTAGGCATGTGTGACACTCTAACCCTTGATCAATGGGCTTTGAGATCTTTTCCAAGGCTTAGCTACTCTTGGTTAAGACACCCTAGTACATGATCTTAGTGTCACACAGAGTGTGAGATAAAAGCATTAGTAATTCTCGCTATTTATGATGATGTACTTTGAGTGGTAATGAAAGACCACGTTGACCACATGTGATGATGATCACAGGGGCACTTGAAGAAGGCTAAAGCAAAAGTCAAAAATACATGAAGACCCTTAGTACCACTAAGATGTAAAAGTGAAAGTGCAAAAAGACCTTTAGCACCACTAAAGGCAAAAGTCAAAATTAGAAAATAATAACATATTATTATTTTGAGATTTCTAATTTTGGCCCACTTATAGGTGACTCAAAGGATATAAAAGAAGATCATTCCATTTCATCATTACACACACTTGCTCTCACAGGTACAGCTGCTTGTTAGGATATTTAGACACTTAGGAGTTAGTTAAGATCAACTTGTGTAATATATCCGTTAGGTAAAAGTGTGTTTCTTTAGTATGCATTAGTATGCATTTGTAAATATTCTAATCCGACGGTTCAACTTCTCTTAAATCATACCTACCATTGATCCATGGCTCAACACTTGATTGGTCTATAATCTCTATTTAAAGAACATAGAGGGTCCTTGGCTAGTTGATCGATTATGAGAAGCTCATATGTAACTTTCTTTCTTTTGCATAATAAATTGCTCCAAGTAGCTACTTGGCTGGGGCCGTGGACTGTTTCCCTCTCGAGGGTTTTAACCACGTGACAAACATCGGTGTGTTGATCTATGATCTATTTGTGTGAAGTGGTTGCTGAAGATGTTCGGTCTTTTGGGAGTACCCTGTGTACCCGAACATGGTATCAAAGCTTTTATGAAGAGCCGCTTTCGGTTTTGATGAAGATATGGAACCGATGTTGCTGAAAATTTGAAAGGGTTTTTGTTTCTGGATTTTTTGTGCATTTTTGGCCTCTAGAAGCTATTTCATTGCGTCCGGAGCGCCGTTTCCATTGGAAAATAATTTTCGTTTGCTCCAGAAACACCCATTTCAGCAAATTTGAAGGTATAATGTTACAATGACTATTGTTTTCTTAATCTCTCATATTTTATCAGTTTATTATTAGATCTTTTCTGTTTTAGTCTCGGACTGTTGCCTTCCCTGACTGCGTATGCAATTTGCCGTGCACCTTGCGCGATCGCGGTGAATCAGAAACAATAAGGGAATTTTATTTTTTATTTTTTTTTGTCTTCTCGGCTACATATGCTCTTTGCCGTGCACCTTGTGCGATCACGGCAAATCAGAAACAGCGAAAAAACTTGAAAACGTAGACTTTCCGGGTAAGCTAACCAAGATATAACCCCATTGTGTGGAAAAAAGTTTTTTTTGTTTTTGTTTTTTGGTTTTTTTTGTGATTTGCAGGAAAAGAAAGCAAGCACGGAAAACGAGAGATAAGAGTAAAACAAAACAAAAACAAAAAAACCCTTTCTCTTTCCATTATTTTACGTACCTTTTAAACTTAGCTCACTTGGTCCAAAGTTGCTTTATTACTTAATAGATCTTGAGTTCAAGTCTTATTAAGCTACTTTTTAGTGCATGCAATTTCTATTTTCAAGTTATTTTATTGTAAAAGTGCATCTCATATAAATAAAATAAAATAAAAGTGAGTCACTTAAGTCTTTTAATTTATTGCCGCACTATTTAAAAGTCATATTATTGTAAAAGTGAACATCACTTATTCTACAAAAGTGATTCACTTCAAAGCAACTTTATTGTAAAAGTGATTGTCAAAGGTTGATCTTGGGAAGAGGGGGCTTCTTTTTTTTAGTTGGTCAAGTTAATATCTGCCACGTCACTATTGGGGACATCTTCAACATTTTCTTTGATCAAGCATAACTTCATCATCTAAAATCAGTTTTAAGTGCCGTTTTTTTTAAAACCACATATTTTTTTGAACTCTTTGCATTCAAACAGTTAGTTTATGTTCTTTTAGCCATTGTTTATAGTATGGTCGTCCCTTGTGATATTATACTTACAAGTTCTAACTATTTTTCATGGAAATCTCGTATGGAGGATGTTTTGCGAAGTAGGGGACTTTTCAAGATAACCTCAGAGAAATAAACAGAACCCACTGATGATGATAAGAAAATTAAATAGGCAAATAGATGTGATGAAGCTCATGGATTGATTAGGATGTCAATCTCTACTGATTTGCGATTCCACATATCTGGAATTGATGAACCTAATCTCGCTTGAGAAAAGTTGGAATCTGTGTTTGGTAAACATAATGAAATTCAAGTTCATCAACTTGAGAATGAGTTGCTTTCCTTGAATCCAAATGATTTTTCATGCATTCAAGACTATTTATCTAAGTATAAAACTCTTAGACTATTATGTGCCGAATGCAAGATTAAGAAAGAAGACAAACAATGTATTTATCATATTCTTTCAAAACTTGGACCTGCATATTCTATGTTTGTATCTACATTCTACTCCATGAAATAATCATTGACTGCAGCTAGCTATCAAGAGCCTAGCCTTGAATCCTTTTGCGATTCCTTAATTAGAGAGCAAGATAAGCTCATTCATCTTGGAATAATTAACAATGCAGATACATCTGGGAAAGCCTTATTGTGCCAACAGAAAGAAAAGTCCAAGCCTCCCAAGAAACAGAGTTTTCGCAATAATAAGCCAAACAACAAGGGTCCCAAACCCTCTCAGTCAACTCCTCCTTTAAAAAATGACAAAAGATCCAAGCAAAAAAAAAAGAAGACTGAGCGTCATTGCAATTTTTGCAGAAAAGATAATCATGATGAATCTAAATGTTTTAAGAAGATGGCAGCCTTGGAAGCAGCAATGAAGAAGCACCACATCAGCCTAGATTCGTCTTCAAAATCTAACTCTCATGGACATGCACTTTGTGCTTCTGGTTACTCTTATACTGCATCTTCTTCTTCTACTTCAAATGAATGGCTCATTGATTCTGGAGCATCTTATCATATGGCTAAGGATCAAGCCATATTTTCTACTATGCATGAATGTAACACCAACCAAATATTTGTTGGTGATGATAGATCTCTAAGTGTTGTAGGATCTCGACCAGTTCCAGTAGAAAATTGTCATTTCAGTGATGTACTATGTGTTCCAAAAATTTTCTACAATTTGTTATCGGTCTATCAAATCACTCATTCGGGTGAAAGTAAAACTGTGACGTTTACACCTCACCAAGTTGTAATCAAGGATTTTAAAAATCCTCAAAATGTCCTTGCTAATGGAACTGTTGATGATATTCATATTACCAGGTTGAAAAAATTTAACAACTTTGGGTCATCACCTTTTCCTTCAGTTTTTGTTGCTCATAGTGATAACTTGAGCAAACTTTGGCATAAGCGATTAGGTCACTTAAATTATCGCTCATTGCAACAACTATGTAAAAACAATATGGTGATTGGTCTTCCGCTGGTATCTTGCAAGGATGGTGTTTGTTCCGGTTGTGTACTCGAAAAACATCATCGAGACAGTTTTGACAAACGTGCCTCTTGGCACGCCTCGGTTCCCTTGGAGCTTGTGCATAGTGACTTGTGTGGCCCTCTTCCATCTGCTTCCTTTTTTGGTTTCAAATATTTCTTAACTTTCATTGATGACTACTCCAGACGCACTTAGGTTTACTTCCTAAAACTTAAGAGCGAAGTCTTTAACATGTTCTTGGCCTATAAGACCCTTGTTGAAAAACAATCTGGTCATCAAATAATTAAGTTAAGATCTGACAATGGAGGAGAATATGTTAACAACAAGTTCACTACTTTTTGCACTGAACAAGGAATCCAACAACAGCACACTGTTCCATATACACCATAACAAAATGGTGTCGCTAAACGGAAGAACCACACTTTAAAAGAAATGGCTAATTGTATGATCCAATCTAAGGGACTAAGTCTTCAATATTGGGCTGAAGCCATAAATTGTGCAAATTACATAGTTAATCGCACACCCACTAAAGTTTTACAAGGTATAACACCGGAAA
>LPNX010961411.1:695141-707917 GCA_001517045.1 Pseudotsuga menziesii | reverse complement strand
ATGATATAATCATTAGAAGAGATGTTAAATTTGATGAAAATCTCTTGGCCTGCAAGCCTAACTTGGCGGGTGTGCCATCTTTGGCCTGCGAGCCTGATTTGGCGATTGTGCCTTCTTCTTCTTCCAACTTCCTTGACAGGTTTCCAATTCCAGTTTTTGATGATGACAGCGAGGATGAAAATCCACCTCCGCCTGCTCATGTTCCTCCAATTGCACCAGCACCAATACTTCCTCGATGGGTCCGTTCAACATGTGAAGCAGCTGGTGATCTAGAAATCAACGTCGAACACGTTCTCAGTTTCAGCGAGCCTCTTCTCTTTTGGCTCAAGTTTCCGAGAATCATAATACAAAAACTTTTGCAGAAGCTTCAAGAAATCCAGATTGGGATGCAGCTATGGATGAAGAATATCGTTCCTTAATGGCGAACGATACTTGGATCTTGTTTCTCTTCCAAAAGGAAGAAAACTTGTCAGATGTAAATGGGTCTACAGAACTAAGTATGCATCAGATGGAAGTGTTGAAAGACTTAAGGCAAGGTTAGTTGCCAAAGGTTTTTCTCAAGTTGAAGGGATTGACTACAATGAAACCTTTGCCCCTGTAGCAAAAATGAACTCCATCTGCCTTGTTCTTTCCCTTGCAGCCTTACATAACTGAGAAGTCCATCAAATGGATGTCAAGTCTACCTTCTTACATGGTGATTTACATGAGGAAATTTACATGGAACAACCTCCTAGATATGTTCAGAATAACTCTAGCCTTGTTTGTCTCCTTAAGAAATCCTTATATGGCCTTAAGCAAGCTCCTAGAGCTTGGTATGCCAAAATGGATAGCTTTCTCCTTGACACTGGTTTTTCTAGATGCCATTCTGACCCCAATGTCTATACCAAGATAGTAGTAAACCATCTCATCATATTTGTTCTTTATGTTGATGATCTTATCCTTACTGGTAGTGACCCTAAACTTATAACCCATGTAAAATCCAGTCTTAAGCAACATTTTGAAATGTCAGACTTAGGACATTTGCATTATTTTCTTGGTCTCCAAGTCTTGCAAACCAAAGAATGAATCTTTCTTTCTTTCCCAGTCTAAGTATGCTTGTGACCTTCTTCGCCGCTTCCACATGGAAGATTGTAAACCAGCCCCTTCTCCCTTCCAGTCTGGAGTCAAACTTTCAGCCACTTGTACTTCCCCTGAAGTAGATGCCACCTTGTATCGTCAACTTGTTGGTAGTCTTTTATACTTGACTCGTTCCCGTCCTGACCTTTCCTTTACCATTGGTCGTGTTGTCCGTTATATGCAAACTCCTCATGAAAGTCACTGGAAAGTAGCAAAAAGAATACTTCGATATATTCGAGGTACAATTCAGTTTGGGATTCATTACAGTACAAGGGGGAAACCTTTGTTGGTTGGTTTCACTGATTCAAATTGGGCCGACGATCCTGATGATCGAAAGTCTACTGCAAGTTATGTTTTCAGTATGGGATCTGGACCTGTCACTTGGGCTTGTAAGAAACAACAAGCTCTTGCTCTTTCTTCAGCACAAGCAGAATATCGAGTTGCAGTTAATGCCAGTCAGGAAGCTTTATGGCTTCAACAGATCCTTTCAAAGTTTGGATTCGAGTAACAGCAGCCTACTCCACTTTGGTGCGACAATCAAAGTGCCATCAAGCTTGCCAAAGATCCAGTTCTACATCAGCGCAGCAAACACATTGAGCTACACATGCACTTCATCAGAAATCTTGTTCATGAACTGTTATTGAAGTGCTCTATTGCCCTACAGATGATCAAGTTGCAGACATCTTCACCAAGTCTCTTACAGAAGCAAAGTTTTCTAAACTTCGATCTATGTTAGGAGTTCAGGAATGTGTCCTTAAGGGGGATAGGCTCTAATGCTTCCTTCCTTCTCCTAATAGTGTCACTTTTGTAAATCCTTAAATCCTATCCCAAGTTGTTCTTAAGGGGGGATGTTAAGATATTTAGACACTTAGGAGTTAGTTAAGATCAAATTGTGTAATATATTCGTTAGTTAAAAGTGTGTTTCTTTAGTATGCATTTATAAATATTTTAATCCGACAATTCAACTTCTCTTAGATCATACCTACCATTGATCCATGGCTTAACACCCGATTGGTCTATGATCTCTATTTAAAGAGCATAGAGGGTCCTTGGCTAGTTGATCGATTATGAGAAGCTCATATGTAACTTTCTTTCTTTTGCATAATAAATTGCTCCAAGTAGCTATTTGGCTGGGGCCGTGGACTGTTTCCCTCTCGACAGTTTTAACCACGTGACAAACATCGGTGTGTTGATCTGTGATCTATTTGTGTGAAGTGGTTGCTGAAGGTGTTCGGTCTTTTGGGAGTACCCTGTGTACCCGAACACTGCTAATCAGAAGATCTCACAAGTTTTAAAGAAGAAGGCTCCTATGATTATGCCCTAGCATGGATGAGTCTAGCTAGGGCATCATCATCTATTGAAGAAGAACCCTAAGCTAGGGTTTCATTATCCATTTGCAACAGCTGGTTTTTGAGTTAGGGTTTTTTCCCTAACCCTTCTTTTCATTTTTTCGGGCAACTTCTCCACAGATCCAGGCAACTGGGATTGTCATTGGGCAAGAGGCTTCTGCTTATGGGCAGCCCCCTCCATCACAGGCCACCATCTCTTCATCTTTCGGGCAGGCCACATAAGGGCTCTGCCCTCTCGGCACCCTCAAGCAGCCTCATACCCGGGAGAGTTTTGTCCTATGGCCAACCCTCGAGTAGCCAAAAGGCAAACTCGTGAGGGCTGCCGTGGCCACACAGCACTCCGAGCAGCCTGTGGGCATACCCGTGAGGGTCCTGTAGCAACCCACAGGGCTGTCGAGCCTGCACAGGCCCTCGAGCCAGCCCTTAAGGCCACAGCCTAGGGCAGACTGCCCTCCGAGCAGCAGCAGGGCTGCAAACCACACCAGACGGGCAAGAAAAAGACCACAGACAGTAGATCAAGCAGATCGAGCAGCCATACGGGAAGGTACAGGTAGAGAAGGTATGGTCGAGCAGCAGAGGGGTACAAACGGGGAGCACAGGTACAATTCTAGGCAGCCTACTAATGAGCAGGAGAGAGAAAAACTAAGGCAGTAAAGCCCTAGTTTGTGAAAAAGCATTTTTGTCATTTTTGTGTAATGTGGAAAAATTGATCTTCAGATAATGTGGTTTAACCCTGTTGGGGTTTAAGGAATTTTTTGAAGAATTTCAATCATCTCATTTACAAGATGAATTACCAATGCTTTTGAGGTTTTTTTCCTTTAAAGGTTTCTCCGTGAAAAATTCTTGTGTCCAATGTGTTGATGTGATGAATGTTGTTTACTGCACTTATCATTTGTTTATGTTAGTCTGCAATTTTTAAAAGTATCATGCTAATGCTAAAATTCAACACCTCCCTCCAAGAGTAGGTTCAAAAACCACAATGTATTCTTATAATCTATGTTGCACAAGTTTCCAGAACGCGGGAACTTAGGGAACGTGGGTACGAGTATTGGATACGTCTAGAAGTTTCTCCCAAATTTGCAGGAAACGACAAGTTGGGAACGTCAATATTATATATTAAAAAGATATATAAAAAATAATAAAATAAAATAATTGAGAAAAAATGAGAAGAGAAGAAACATAGAGAAGAAAAAAAACATTAACACAAACCAGATGACTTAACTTATCCCTTGTATTGTGGTTGTAACTAGAACCTCTTAGCAGATGGAAATGGCAATAAAATCAGGATTACTATCCACATCATTAATGATAAGGTAGACAATATCTAAAGTGGGCACTTTTAGAAGTTATAGTCCCTGTAATTGTGGCTATATGTATAGAGCAAGTTTTCAGGTTTGTGTCAACTATAATTAAAATGTATTAGAATATTATATGGTTTCAAGACAGTCTATGCTAGGGTATTTGCAAAGGTGCATAAATATTCAAATTTAAATTATTATAAAATAAAGATCAAGATAATTTGTATTTTAATGTAATATATGAATTTAGTTTTAAGGTGAGATTTAAAATCATTTCCAATTAGTTAAAAGTTTATTTTTTATTCATAAAGTAAATAGTAAAATAAATAAATTTATTTTCTTTTATTTAATATATAAAAAGTCAAAATAGATTTAAATTTATTATTGATTAGCGGTAACTGCAATTCAGCGTAGTGATGAGTGAATACTCCAACACTCGCGGTAGACAGAGATTAGTGCATCAACTGTGCAAGGTAGCACGAAAAAAACTTTTATTGCAATGGTCACGAGGAAATAGGAATGTTGTTAACAACCAACATGGCCATCATAAATGCGTGGAGGTTTTTGGTGAAGGAAACGCGCAAAAAAAGTCCCCAAGTTCCCGATTTTAGAGGTTAAAAGTTCCCAATAATTTCCCAACAATCCGGAACGGTTTCCGCTGGATTAGGAAAGTTTCCTACAAGTTCCCTCGAATGTCGAAACTTCGGGAACGAGTTTCCTAAAAGCCGGGAGCGGTTCCCGTGCTACATAGCTTATAATGCATTCCTACAGTCTTCTTTGAGTGAAAAAAACATGTGTTTCTTACGTGTTTGATCTTATTTAGCTAGAGCAATCGCTAGTGTTTGCGTGACAAAGTTTCTTAATATTATATTTTACATCACAAATCTAGGTACTTTATTATTTTTTAACGAGGTAATAATTGTTATATAGTAAAAAAAGTGGTTCTCACTATTAATTGTGGATCTAGTCATGCCTTGTGTTTATAGTGTAACCCAAGCACTATCGTACCACCCCTAACACTAGTTTTGTTACAAAATAGACAACTATTTTATATCGTGTCCCACACGTTGCTATTTTAAATGACTAGTGTCGATGTTTGTAGCTCGGACAAAAACTTCTACACAAGTTTAATGTCAAACATGCAAGAAGTCGTCCAAGTCAAATCTATTTTGTAATTCACTTTATTAATAAAAGAAATTCTTATATTTAGCTATTGATTCTAATAACGTGTATTTTTGATACATTAGTGATTCAAACTAGTCTCCACAGTGCATCTCAAATAAAATATTAGGGTTTTGGTATCTGAGGGTTTCAGCTAAAGTATAAAGGCAAGTCAATGTAGAGGACTAAGACACATTTATTTTTTACTCAAAGACAATTCGATCAAAAGGTGAAGAACCTCATAAATTTGGACCATTCTCCTTGAGCGATGAAGTTGATTTGTCAAGTGGACGTCATCTTGTGAAACATGGCATCTTAGGAGTCTTTTGAAAGTTGTTTTGTTGATTGGGTGGGTTGTTCTACCCCATTTAAAGGATGTGCATAACTTGCTTTAGGGCCTTATTTTCATTTGAAGGTTAGCTAAGGTTACGTTGGTTATCTTTGAGTGGAGCACTAGCCTAGAAACAATTTTGGTTGGTTGATATGTTGACTTTCTAATTGGAACATGGACAAGTTTTACGGAGCGCACCCATTGGAAGGAGCCTTAGGAAGTTGGGGTGGGTTGTTTTGTGGACATCACTTTCTCACTTGAAGGAGGCGCCTCTCTTTCTTGAGGCCCTATCTATCTCACGCAATGTAAAGTGGATTTGACCATATTTTAATGAATTAGTTAGAAGTTTGTTAGTTAAGTGAGGTTCCTATCATTTTTTTACGCCACCCAAGGCTAGATCTAAGGATTTAACAATATTTTATTGTGAAGAAAGTTAGGCTACTCTTCTATATAAAGAGAACCACTTCCTCATTTGAAATCATGGTTGGATTTTGAAATCTCCCCCTCTTTTGGAGCTTAATTGTCATCTTTATGGAGCATTTTTAAAGTGTAAAGATATTCTTCTCATGGGGTTCTTTTCCTTGATGACTAAATATTGAGGTAACATGTATCGTTTGGCATTGTAAGATCTTTAACCTAGTCCATTGAAGAAAATCAAACTTGCTTAGGTGGATTAATTATTCTGAGAATTGAGAATCCCTAGAGCCGATTAGTCGTCTAATACATGAGAGTTAAATAACACAACGAATGATAATATTATGAGATGGTATGATGTACATTACAAAGAGTGTCTTTGCTCTTATAAAGAGTCTAAGTGACCTGAACCCTAACCCTAATACATAAACCCTAAGACACCTAAAAACCTAACTTTTGACCTAAGTCAACTAAGTGACTTTATTACATGTGTAGCCTTATATCTTAACACCCCCCCAAAAGGTGTACATTACTTAAAGACAGCAAACTGAAATCAAATACATATACTGAATGAAAACATAAATTGAAAACTAAACACAGGTAGACATCCTTTAGAAGTTGCTTCTTTGAGCATAGTTCTCGGATCAGATTAAGCTCCAACAAGCTGCCTCATAACCCTCATAAAGTTGTAGGTTCCTAAGTTGAATTCCCAAGTTCTCAGATTCCACCTCTCTGAACTCCTGAATCATGAAGATCCTGAAGTCAATTACTAAACAGCAATCCACATGCATGTCTCATAACCTCATTAGCAGACTGCAATCCACATGCATGTCTCAACAACTAATGAGGGATCATTCCCAAGATCCACAATTCCCAAACTATCGAGACAACCATCCATACTGAGCTATTAACTGGTCCCCTTCATGTCTTCAAAGTACGAGCTTCCTAAAATGCAGTAAAGGTCCTTTCTTCTATAAGGAAAACACCACAAGTAGTGTCTAGTGGTTCGTTGATAAACCCGACAACACGGGCAGTGTGACCCATCTTTGGCCTCAAAATTCTTTTGTCATTAAAAACTCCAGGATGATAATCAAGCACATTGGGAAACACGCTTTCTTCCTTAGGATCCGAAAAAGGCTCCATTATTCCCATGGCATCTTCATGGATTTAACAGATCTGAACACTCCATTTTTGTTGCTTAATTAAATACCTCACATTAGAAATAAAGTTTTCGAAAATTACCAATGCATAGTTGATCATACCAACTGTGAAGAATCAATTATTGAAATCATTGTACAACAATCAAATCTATTGTATGAATCGTGGGTAGTGGCCCAATAAAAACAGCGTTCAAAATAGCAACGGCTCTTTTTTTTTCTTTTTTCTTAAAAAATAAAATTGTGGCTTGAAAAAAAGTCAACAAATATTCTATGGTTGGCGGCTTAATTAATCAGGCGTTATTGCAATTCAACGAGCAGCTCAATGCATGACATCTTGATTCAATGCGCTTTAACAAAATTCCTTGGATGGTGGCACATGCTTTAAAGAACAACTACAAACTTTCATTAACAAAATCAACGGCCTTAACCCATGGATGATTCAATGCCCAAAAAATTCATGGGTGGGTCGATTTGGTAAATTCTCTTGTTGTTCAACAGCTTATACTGTGCGACAACTCTCTTCTTTTAAAATGGCAGCAAAAATTTTATGGCAAACAACTAAGACGGCTCAAATGACTATAGAAGACAACAACTCGATACTAAAACGACATATTACAGATCGTTAGTGGATGACTTCTTCATTTCTAACAATGAAGGCAACGACTTAATTGGTTGGTGAATATGGATAGCAGCAGCAGCAACCTGATCTCCCTTTTTGTTATAAGACAACGTACTCAAATCGTGGCAAATTGAACAAATCATGGTGGTTTGGGCAAATTCTTCACAATAAACAAAAACTCAAAATTTCTAACCCATTAATCTAATCGCACTATTTATGATTCTCCAGATCATCATACGATGCAAGAGAAGAGCATACTTAGTGGACTAGTCCAAGGCACTCTCTCACTCTGATACCATATTCCGAGAACTAAGAAAGCCTAGAGCGGGTTAGTCACCTAATACATGAGAGTTGAATAACACAATTAATGATATAATTATGAGATAGTACAAGGTACATTACAATAAGGGTCCTCGCTCTCATATAACCCTAACCCTAATATGTAAACCCTAAGGCACCTGAAAACCTAACTTTTGACCTAAGTCACTTAAGTAACTTTATTACGTTTATAGCCTTAAATCTTAACATAAATAGGGAATTATTTCCTTGTTTATTTTATATTTCAGCCTTGTAGCTTATCTTCCGATTTGGCTATTTTAGAAGGGGTTACAAATCAAGCTTGCATAGGGTATAAACTAGGGTTGCAAATTGAAGATGTGTGCTGAGGGCACCCTTCCTTAGTAAATTTTGCATGAAGCTTCAAGAGTTTGGAGTAGGAATTTGTCTTGCTTTGCAGAGGTTCCAGCCAAACACTTTCAAACAAAACACAAGGGGGATCATCTAGAGACCCCATATGCCATGGGAATTGGCACCAGTCTTCATAACCCTCCCATCAACTATATTGAAAAAGGAAACCTCAAGTTTTGCTAAGGCTAGCTCTTCAAATCACCTTGCCTCCATTGCCATAGCTTAGCATTCCTATCCTAGGGAAACCCGCTCTTGAGTTGGAGAAGAGCCAACCTAAAGTGCAAGGAAGTGCTTATCAAGGTGATAGTAGGTAACACCTTTAAGTTATGGTTGGGCTAGCTTGTTCTTTGGGGATTTAATCACACATGTTAGTTCAAGTTGTAACATTTTGGCATCGTTGCATGGAATAAAACCCTTTCCCATAAAATTTGAAGATCATGCTTCATGACATGTTGCGAAAGGTTATTATTATAGATCTCACATGGCGACTCCATGAAAGGATGAAACCGTTGTTCCTTTCAAATTTTGAAGGTTGGTTGTTTGTAGAGGTCAAGCAAACAACATTTGAAGACATCTTGAGTTCACCTTGGCAACAACACATTTTGGTATTGGTGTAAAGAAGCATAAATGTGTGGTATGTTTCAGGTGCATATCAACAATTTATTTGAATATTGAAGAAAATCATTACGGCATCATTCAATGATCATTGGCTTGAAATTTGTTGGAAAATGAGTAAAGAAATAGATATCCAATCCTTATGTTTCATGGCAATCGCTCATTTGAATTGGGGGCTGAAATAAGCAGTTGACTGGAAGGTTAAAATGTCATTCTTGGCTTATTTAAGAAAAACTTTGAAAAAATTATTGATGATTTAGGGCTACATAAGGAATTTTTTTATGCAGATTTGGAGCAGCCTCGTTTGCCCTCTCCTAGGGTAGATTTGGGCCATCATTTTCAGTCACTTTCCTCAAACATTGTTGCAGGTTTGGAACAACAAGAAAAAAATTTGTTTACAAGTTCAGAATAGCAGGGTTTGCCCTCTTCAAGGACAACTTTGGAGCAGCTCTGTTTGCCCTCCCCTAGGGAAAATGTGAGGCATCATTCCAGCCAATTCTTCCAGAATCCCTTGCTGGTGTTGATGATGTTTTGGAGCAGCAAAGTTGTTTGGCTGGACAGATCTATGATAGGGGCATTTTCACAAGCTCTACCCAATCCTGGCTAGAGGAAGCTTGTGAGAGTGCTTGGAAAGGATTTGAGGGTTTTGGTGCTCATGATCTGATGTATATTTCCAACCCTTCTTCCATGAAGCCAATTGCATATATTCAGTTTGTAATAAATGTTGTCTTGTCCTGGTTCATCACAAAGACAAAGGAAAAAGTCCAAGCATGGATGATATGCTAAGATGGTTTCATTGGTTGCATGATTTCACTTAACAGGATTACTTTCCACTAATAAGCTCTTGCATAAGCATTAGGTTGATGTGTTGTTGTGGAAAAAAAATGATGTGATGTGTTGCTTTCCTTTGGTGATCATTGCTAACAAGTAAATGCAGAGATTCTGGGGTTCTCATACACTCCCAGGAAGAGTGCATGTCCTGTAGCTGGAGCCAGATGTTACCCATTTATTTGCATGTGGGTGTTCACTTTTATTATTTATGAAGAGTTAAGGGCTGACCTGGGAATAAAAAAGGCATTTTAGGCTGGTTTTGTGGTTGAGATTCAAGAACAGCGATGAGCAACAGCAAATCCAAGTCCGGGTATTTTCTGGGCACTTCTCCAACCCCAAACAACACAGAAGAAATTATGGGCCTGTTTTTCACTTTTTGTGGCAGAAGCAACCCAAATCAAGCGATTCTGGGCATGATTCCTGGGCATATTGCTGTGTAAGGATACACTTATGGGTCATCCCTTAAGAAACTTTACAGTACATTGGATGACAGCTTCCCACCATAAGATCCAACCTTCCATGTTTTTTTTCTAAAAGCAGTAGTTCTGGGCACTTTAATCAAGTAACTCCATTCTTTTGAAGTCTGGCCAGGATCTGTGGGTTAAAGCAGCCATAAAACTTTATTTTCTGGGCTAAAGCAGCAATAAATTATAAAACTCTATTTCTGGGCATCATTTCAACTAATATCAGCAGTACATCAACTCTGAATGAGCATTCTGGGGACATTGCAGAGCAGTAATTGACTTAATTTTCAGTTCTGAGTGAAATAGGCAGCATAATCATTATTTAACCTGGACTGTTCTGAGCAATTCCAGCCAGCGATGAAGAAATTTTTTAAGAGGGTTTGTGTGTAGTGGAGTTGTAGGCCTGAAAATTACACTTTTCTCCCATCCAAGTGAAGAAAATTGCACTGATTCCAGCAGCCAATTGAAGGAAGCCTTTGCTGTGACAACTATGCATTCGGAACAGAGATTAAAGGAGTTGCTGCCATCTCTGGAAGAGGGCTTCATTGTCTCTAAACAGACCGTCACAATTCCATGGATTTTGCTTCACTAACTTTCTGCTCTTGGATCCTTTTCCTCAGACCTCAATTCACTTAATAATCGCCTAATCTATGAAGCCAATGCCTATGGAGGGTTTCAACTGTCACCTTGAAAAGACTTTGAAGCAGCCACCCTTGATTACTTTCTGAAGTATTTGGCACGTTTGAGGAGGTTTGTTAGGGCACCAGCCCTTGGATGGGGGATTCGTCGGGTTATCTTACACCATTCTTGAGGATCGTTAAGGTCTAGCTTCATAAATTTAAAATTTGGACCATTCCCTTTGAGCGATGAAGTTGACTTTGAAGTGGACACCATCCTGTGAAGCATGGCATCTCCGTAGTCTTCTGAAAGTTATTTTGTTGATTGGCTGGGCTGTTCTACCCCATTTAAAGGATGTGCCTTCCTTGCTTTGAGGCCTTGATTTCATTTAAAGGTAAGCTAAGGTCAAGTTGGTTATCTTTGAGCGAAGTACTGGCCTAGAAACAATTTTCGTTTGTCGATATGTGGACCTTCTCCTTGGAACATGGACAAGCTTGGTGGAGCTTGCCCCTTGGAAGGAGCCTTTGGATGCTGGGGTTGGTTGCTTTGTGGACATCACTCCGTCACTTGAAGGAGGTGCCTCTCTTTCTTGAAGCCCTATCTATCTCATGCATTGTACAGGTGGCGTTTGACCACTATTTTATTGTATTAGTTATAAGTTTGCTAGTTGAAGTGGGTTTTTTGTCATTTTATTACCCCACCCTAGGCTAGATCTAGGGATTTAATAATATCTTATTGTAAAGTAAGTTAGGCTACTCTCCTGTATAAAGAGAGCCACTTATTTGAACTCATGGTTGGATTTTTAGAGCTCCGTCTCTTTTGGAGCCTAATTGACATATCTTTATGGAGAATTTTTGAAGTGTAAAAGTTTTCTTCTCTTGAGGTTTCCTTTTCTTGAGGTAGCATGTATCTTTTGGCATTGTAAGATCTTTCACCTAGTCCATTGAAGAAAGACAAATTTGCTCAGGTGGACCATGGATTTAATAGGGAAATATTTCCTCACCTATACTACAATGAAGACCTCAAGTTCCGCTAAGGCTAAACTCTTCAAATCACCTTGTGCCTTCATTGCCATAGCCTAGCAATCTTATCTTTGAATAAGATATTATAGTTCAAGCAGTAACAGGGTTATTTATTTAAGCTCACATTGCTTGACACTCACAATAATAACCATGAATTTACAATTTATGTAATCTGATCCAATTCTTTCTAAGAATCAAAACTGAGATATTACAATCATATTGCAGAGTTGCCCGCCATTTTAACCCCTTACACCTGCCTAGAGCACTTTTACACATAAGCTTCACTTCGTTTTTTAGGAAACTGATTCTTATTTTATTTACACAGGTTGTGAAACTAAGGAAGAAAGACAATTTTTTCTTGCAATAAGAAATGTTTTTTTGGAGATATTATCATATATTTAGTAGTGTGCAAGTATTTAAGAGCTTTGTTTTGCAAAAGTTCAATCCAGTAAATGCCCTTAAATTGACTAGAGAATTTAGCATAGACCCAACTGTGTAACCACTTTGCTTCTTTTCCAGAACATAAACGGTAACAAATTGCCCAAAAAACATTTTGGAGGCATTTCCTGTCAGGAAAATGCAGACAGGCGCCTCTCCTGACAGGAAAACGAAAACATAGAAAAGAAAGAAAACAATATGGATGAGACCACATGTATGATGTGAGGTGTTTGCAAGCAAACAAGCCCTAAAACAGGGAAAAAAAGCCTAGAAAATCCCCACAAAACATGAACATTACAGATTCTATTTCTTGAAGGAATCAGTTTTCACTCTTTCTTTCCACAATTTCAGTTGTGAGCAGATCAAAGACTGCAGTTGCTCTGGAGTGTTTAAAAAGTATATTTGCGGCTGCAGAGTAAATTAACTTTATAAAGATACAGAGTGCATTTTTTCATGTGGAGAGTGTTTTTGCAGATTGATAGTGTGTTTTGCAGCACTCTTTTCTGGTTTGTTTTCTCAGTCAGTGGCATCTTGATTCTTCACGTATGTCCATGAAAGCAATCTCAAACCTCATCATAACATTGGTAGTGGTAGGGACTACCCTCATTGAGGGTGTGTCAAAATATTGCAAACATGGCAGGAGGGGGGATAGT